>JACGWL010000009.1:13247549-13534807 GCA_034509725.1 Sesamum angolense
AACTAGATATCTTATTATTAGAAATCCACACTTTAGGATTTAAGAGATTTACCCACAGGTAGTAAGCCTATTTAATGCAAATGAATTTCAAAAAACAAAAAAATTAAACCTAATGGATTTATAGACAAATTTAAGTCAAGATTAGTGGTGGTAGGATATAATCAAAGTAAAGGTATATAATACTTGGATGCATATTCACCCGTGACAAAGATTGCAACAATCAGAACCTTAATTGTGCTATCAGCTATTTATGGTTTAATAATTCATCAAATATATATAAAAACAACATCCTTTAAATGGTGGTTTGAAAGAAGAAATTTATATGAAACAATCTGAAGGATTGATAGTTCTTGGTCAAGAGAATAAAGTATGAAAACTTAAAAAATCATTATATTTACTTAAGCAAGTACCCAAACAATGGTATGAAAAAATTTATCGTACTCCAATTACTAATGGGTATAGTAGTAACGCATCATATGTGTGTTCACTCAAAATTATTTTGGGTTAGATTGTGTGATTATATGTCTGTATATTAATGACATGCAAATCTTTTGGTACCAACTTTGAAGTAATTAATCAAACTAAGATAAATCTATCTTCACAATTTGAAATGAAAGACCTAAGGGAAGCTGATGTAATCCTAGGTGTTAAAATTAGAAAAACTGAAAATGGATTCTCCTTGTATCAATCACACTATACAGAAAAAATCTTAAAAAGATTTAACTCTTATGATCCTAGCATATTTTGAAGAAAAACAATGGTGATGATGTGTCACAAGCTGAGTATGCAAGAATTATAAAGAGTGTTCTGTTTCTTGTGAACTACATTAGACCTGATATAACATACGGAATGAGTAGGTTAAGTTGTTATACACATAATCTCAACTAATGAACATTATTTAGTGCACTTTGTCGTCTATTAAGGATCACCTAAAAGATCACTCCCAGTGCGCAACAAATTACCCTATCAATGGTTTAGAAAGGGTAAGTTGCTTCATTTTTTCAAAACACAAGGGATAATTTGCTATTTATTTTCATATGAATTTTTTGCTCATTTCTCATATAACAGGTGGGTAAATTGCATTTTTTCCTATATTACAATAATGATTGTTGGCTATACTTGGAGCTAATATTATTCATGTTTTTTTTAATAAATCAATGTTTAATATATATTAGAGAGTTCAAACGAAAGAAGCGTGATATTGTGAAATAATACTACATATTAATGGAACTGGAAGCATCATTTTAAAGACGACCACTTGGAAGATATTGACTCTTGATGGAGTTTACAACGTACAAAAAATTAGAAAGAATTTAGTTAATGGATCTTGTTGAGTGTATAGTGTTTATAAACTAGTTATGGAGTCAAATAAACACTACAAAAGAATAGATCTAGCAATGAATTTCATAAAAAATGCGTGGCAAAACAGAGTTACCACAGACTTTTGCAACGGAATATCATCCGTTGCTATAGGTACCACTACTGTATAACAACAAATTTTTCGGCTGTTGCGAAATTTTGCAATAATTTTTTATCTATTGTAAATTTCTGTTGCAAAATGCATTGTTTAAAGTTTGACTTTTTATATTTTGCAACGTCTTTTTCAATGATATATCCGTGGCAAAGTTGATAGCTATTTCGTTGCAAAATTAATTTTTGTCTGCAACGATATTTGCAATGAAAAGTTGTTGCAATATTGCAACGCATTTTCCCAATAGTAGTCCATTGCAAATATTGCAACGAAATATTTTAATATAATAGTTGCAAAATAATTTTTTATTTACAAAAACATTTGCAATGGAAGTCATTGCAATGCATTTTGGCAACGAAATTCCATAACAAATTTTGCAATGAAATATTTTTTTAAAATCTGTTGCAAAATCATTTCCATTTGCAACGGAAGTCATAACAAAATTGCAATGCATTTTTATAAGAATAATCCGTTGCAAATCTTTTTTGTTTGCAACAACATTTGCAGCGTAATTGTAAAATTTTTTTTTTGCAATTTTGAAATAATATTTAATAATAATATTATATTTGATTTAACTCTAATAATCTATATATAAACTAAAATATGATAAATCATTTAAGCAAAAATACATATAATAAATATATTTCAATACAATCCACAAAATAAAGATAGTTCAATACAATCCACAAAATTGAAGTGTTAAATTTTAAAGTATATATTCGTAATTAAAAAGAAGGATCAAATTCATTTCCAGAAATTTTGAAGTCGCTGTCAGACGGATATCCGCGGTAATTATTTTACCAGCCGCTGAACAACTATTCTTCTGTTCAACAGGATTAGTAGACTCTGCTGTCTGATGGCGCCACTTTAATAAACGTATCCACATTACATTTGATAGTCTTTGACAATTAAGTCTTATTAGACTTGATCAGTGCTTTATAATCTTTGGTTGTGTGCTTTGTATTTTATCGTTTTCATGGTCTGATCATTATCCCCAATGGGTCTTTAATATTTTGAAAACAAAACTGCTAAATGATAATGCACACCTGACTACCTTGAGTCAATATATGTAAGTGCTTTCACCAGTACCGGTATTGTGAGAGGATTAGGTTGTTACTTGATTTTAGAAATTGGATTGGGGCCGTCCTGACCTTAACTCCGAAAAATTTTGGTATCCAGTTGCCTCATTGAATTGCTTCCTCCTCGCAAAATTGCTTTTAGCTCGATATTGAAACGGAACTGGGTTGAGAAAACTGGTAGTGACTGGGAGGGAGATGGTTGCCTTTCCCTGATGATAAGGTTGACCTCGAGATAGAATTTGAGGAAGCAATGTTGCATCCTAAATCCTACCTCGTATACCCAGGTGCCTCTTTACTTTGTGATATTCTTAATACAAGCAATATTGCTATTAGTTTTCCCGATAGCAACAAATTATATTACGAATCATACAGAGAACAAAGTATAAAATTGAAGGACGACAATCATTTTGATACAAATCTGATTATACACACGATACACAAAGTTAATTATATTATCAAGAATTAATATAAACATAAAAACTGGCGAAAGCTCTTAAAACTTTGTCGCCCAGTCCAGACCTCTGTTATTTTCACATAGCCAATTAAATCCACTCATAGCTCTATATCGCCTTTGGGAGCATGTGACGAAGCTCCAGGAGAAAACTTGGAGCAGTAGTAAACCGCTCCTAACCAAACTCGTTTCAACAAACAAAGAAAGCGGAGGGATTTGATTTGAACGTAAAAAAACAATGTAATATATCTAAAGAAAAAAAAAAAAAGTTTATACGTTAATTCTATTAAATTAGTATCATCTTACCAACTTTTCTTTGATTTTGAAAATGAGCAGGACCACCGATTAATAGTGAGATGCGGAACAATTTATTTTGTTTATTTATCTAGTTGTGGAAATGTTTGAAACTTCTCGATCAGCCCATTGCTTTTACATCCTGCCAAAAACTTCCACCCCGACACTTCCAATAAAGTTCGTTTCTTGTGTCTTACACCGACGAGCGCCCGCCCCCCCAAGCCAAACAATTTTTTCGCGCCCAAAATTATAGTGACATGTCCAATGACGCTGGTCCCAGAGATTCTTGCACCATATCCCAAGGGGATTCCACTGTGGGTGGGTTGTAACAAATTGAACAAACCGGATAACTAAATGAGAATCCCAAGAGGGAAGTAAAAGAAAAAAAAAAAAACATAGATAGGTTTTAAAAACGTAGATGAGGCACAATGAAAACAAAAGGGAGCCTGGTTGGAGTTGTAGAATCCTAGAAACAAAAGTATGAAAAGGCGGGGTTGGGGCAAGATCAGTTCTAGGTAGCCTGGAGTCAAGCTAAAAGTGGTCTATAGTAAGTATGGACTTTGATGAAAGCTATGGCCAAAAATGGGATTTGTGAAGAGTAAACGCATCTTGTACGGTAAAAAAGAAATGAAATGGGTTCTTATAAGAACATCAGTTTGGAAACCCAGAGGAGGAAAAGAACGGGTACAGCACAAGACCATTAATAGGCCGAAGCTAATGGCGAAAAAGAAGAATTTGATCGTCATATTTTTAATCAAAACGAACTTAACAGAGAATTGTAACGTGAAAAGATGTGTAAGAGTTAATTTCGAAAATATATTAATTTTATTTAATAAAATACTGATGAGTATAATTGATATATTAGTTCAAGTATATATTATATATTATTTGTTTCAAAAAAAAATTCAAAAAAATATTAGTTGTTAGGTAATGGTGAAACTATTTTTCTTTATAATTAATTAAGATACTAAATAATAACAAAATTAATAGGATATATTAAAGGTATGTAAAAGGGATATCCCAAATGACTCCAGATTTGGAAATTAGAATACCCCTTATGCGTGGAAAAATATAAATACTCCCATAATATTGATTGAATTAATAATTTAAAAGGTTATGAAAGAGTGGTCAACCCTTCCTTAGTTAGCATCTATTGTAGTAAAAATAAAAAATGATGAGAAAATGTGGTCTCAACTTGAGCTACTCGACGATTTGTCAAAGTTGGTTATTTCAGAAAAACTTTGTCGTGCAATAAAATTTTGATTATTTTTAAAATTGAAATTTGTGTGTGCCTCATCAACAACCTTCAACTATCGCATTGAACCCCTTAGGTCGGAATCGATTAAGTAACATAGAGATGCTATAAGGCTATGCCCCGAATAGCTCCTCCCCTCTCATCTCGTCGTTATCAATTATTTGAGAACAAAAACTTTTTTTCTCTATACCTACCTTTTTAAGAGAATATAGTCAAACATTGATTGGGGAGGGTGGCTGGGGGGGAAGAATGTTTAGGAAATGAATCTACGGATAAAGCTGAATAATTTGTTTATGCCCTACATTTGTTTGCGGAAAGCAGGATACTAAATGATTCAACTACTTATAAAATATGACGACAATCTTAACGTGTGTATAAAATTTGGCTTTGTGAAAAGTGTGGTTAATATGGATTTTTGAAGAACTAATTACACACGTGCGTGCCCCGCCTTCCCTGTTCTCGGAACTATTACTATCTTCTATTTTGCCCTGAAAATACTGTGAAATCCCGACTAATCCCCAACACTGTTTAATATGAACAAAACAGAGCTAATCCAAAAGTAACTTACCTATGTTGGGTGTGTGCATGACAGAATTCCAGAATAGTAACATAATATAAACATGTTTGTTGGCAGAAATGTTCTCTGGTACAATGCTGCATAACGATGAAACGTCGAGGCTTCCCAAATTTATAAATAAATGGAGATCCTCAGAAATTCATAATGTATGTTCTTCCAAAAAAGCACCCGTTTAGTGGAAGAGAAGAATATAAGGAAAGGAAGAGCGAAGTTATGTGCAGTTCAATTTCAACACTATTCCTCTCGCTGCGATCTACAAACTCATGATCCGTGCCAAGCGATATTCTAAGCGTATTAATGATAACATCTTAATTGTTCTAAGAGGTAAGCACAGGACTGTAGTGACGTTCCAAGGATCTGGTGCATACAAGAGGCAACGAACTTCTAGGAACAGACAAATATACATGACTGGCCATGCGTTAGGTCATGGTGTGGGGGCGTCTCACGAGAAGATGTTGTTATTAAAATGTGACCCTAAAGTGATATAGAAGCAGGTAAGCTGGTACACCGTATGTTTGTAACTATAATACTGTAAATCTATAATATGTATATAGATTGGATATGAATTTACATGTATATATTTACATTTAATATACATGCCTTTGATGCGCCAACGATGACGAAAGAGGGCGCGTCCGAAACCCTAATCCGGGGCGGCAAAAAAGTGGGCGAGGCCGATGAGGGCCTCAAGGAAGAACTTGTGTCGAAGTTAATGAGGGGAGGGAGGTAGCAGATGTGCGCCGCGCAAGAGTTGGACGCTTGGGCGTCTGACGAAATAGATTGCGAGAACAGAAAGAAAAGGATGGACGGAAGTTTAGGATGCAATTAATTGGCGGCATACACAAATAAAATTTTTCTCGTAGATGTGATAGAGGACTTCGACCACAATAGATTCTAGTAGGACACAGTGTGCAGACTGGAAAATCCGTATTTAATTTGGAATTTATAAGCCCACCGGGTTAGTAATCCTAAGCCCTTCGCTCGTGTATGTCAAATATATTAATTAAATAATATTAATATTTCAATTATTAAAAGGTATAATACTTATATACATATTCAATAAAAAAACGGTACTCAAGGAGCATAATTCTAAAGATCGCCCTCCTTAAATAGTGATAGATTTTCTCAAAAGCTTGACCACCGGTACACTTACTGAGCGCCCGGTACTTGTTAGTTGAACGGTTTAATTACCAGTAACCAATAATTATTTAGATTTAGGACAAAAAAGTGATTACTACACAAAGCGATTTGCGTCAGCGGTTACGATACTTATAATTACGCTGAAACACGATTGAAGAAGACCGAACTTCAAACGGATTATATGTACCTTATAATTTTGCATATATAGTAAATATATAAGATATAAAAGATAATATATGCTACTTGTTAATAATGTATTTGTTTTAAATCATAATCCTTATGAGTGAACTATCATGTTTTCTACAATTCAACAACGTAAGGTGTGAAAAGCGCTATAAACGGTAATTCAACAAAAATTACGCCTTTAGGTTTAACTACGAAGGGAGTATCCTCTTGGAAAACACAGGGGTTTTTTGCCTATTTTTTTAACACAGGGGGTTTCGCGGCGTATTTATCTAAAATATAGGGGGGTTTTATGCAATTTACCCTATCTTAATGTGTACAGGTTTTAAATTATAATATACAAAACATTAATACAAAAAAATTATTTTTCAAGAATTAAAATTTATATGAATATTAATCAAAATCACTATGTTTCTTAAATTAATTATTATTTAATTTAATTAAATTTTAATATTTGTTTATTAGATATTACTAATTAAATATAAATATACGGAAAAAAATTTATTTTTACTTATATATTATATGAATTTATTATTATATATTTTATTAATTTTTATTACATTCTTTCTTCGCCGACGAGACTGGCGACGGAGGCGCGTCCACCACCGTCGCACCGTCGCCAGACATTGGCATACAAGACGATGTCGCCCCACGGCGAGGGGCGACGTTTAATGTATTTTTTTTTTTTTTTGTTTTTTTACCTTCTTCTCGTCGGCAACGAGCGCCGACAGAGAAGAGACTGGGCGACGGAGGTGGCCGACCTTCGTCGCCAGAACCGGTCATCAGGGCGACATCCCCTGCTGGATCTGGGCGACGGCCGCCAGATCCAGGGCGATGTCGCCCCCTTTTGGGGCGACGTCGCCATCGCCCTTGCGCAGGCGACGGCGTCGTCGCCCAGAACAGTCTGGGCGACGTTGCGTCTCCCAATGGGCGGGCCGAAGGCGGCGGCCATCGCGCCACAGATTATATATATATATATATATATATATATATACATTATATATATATTACATTATATATATTATATATATTTATATGATATATTATATTGTATTAAAAAAAAAAATATTTAAATTATTTAAGATCTGGACCGTTCATTTTTCAATTGAAGTCAATGGTTGTTGTAAGAAGGGTATAGCGATCAATTCAAAAAAAAATTTAACACCTTTAGTCCTTACTTAACGGAGGGGGAGAGTATGCAATATTTTGAAAAACACAGAGGGTTTTTTGCCTATAAATATAACACAGGGGGATTTCGCGCTATTTATCTAAAACACAGAGGGGTTTTATGCAATTTACCCAAAAAATAATCCACTTTAATCCGTAAAAAAAATAAAAAAAATTAAAAATAAATAAAACTATAATTTTTAATCTACTAGAGCATTTTGGTCATTTTGCCACAAAATGGATGGAAACCTTACGGAATGGGCTAATTATTAGACGGCGTTAAATCAAGGGGCTATTGGTAATTTTTTAAAATGAGGGAGTATTCATAATTATGCTAAATTTCAGGGGATGTGGTTGTAATTTACCCTAAATTCTAGTATTAATCGTAACAAAATACATTTTGTTCAACTAGTAATCATTCGTCATCATCATTGTCTTGTCCAAGTGTTTCTTCATCATCACTCGCATATAGTCCTCAAAATTATCTTCTTCCTCATCATCATTCGTTTCATCATCGGCGAAAATAAAATTATGTTGATAAGCCCATACCAAATTTGGGTCTTATGTATTTTTATGAGTCAATTAGATATAAATTTCGTTTCTATTATTTTCGATTGGTTAAATTGGGCTTGATATATATATTTAAATACATCCCGTTAGGAGACTAATCTAAGTTCAAGTCTATAGTGTTCAATCCCAATAGAAGTGAGCTCAAGTTACAAATCAAAGTTTGCTCTTGCTTGTAAATAAGGGCCTCAACCACATAACAAGGGGGATATACAACATTGGATACTAGTCATTCCATACAATATTATACACAAGTCATTACGTTCCACACGATATTCATCACACAAGACACAATAAATTAAAAGACTCAAGTTCTAAAGCTCTCTACCACGACAAAGCTCTGCAACCACGATGATTATAAACGATTAGGGCTACTACTTTGCCTAGTTGGTGATTTAGGAATATCCTCTAATTAGATCTAGCAACTTCAAATCCAATAAGTATTTGAGTCCTACCAAGTTCTTCATCTCAAATATTGATGCCAAATTTCCAAAATCATGTTATCTCATCTATGTCATGTCACATAATGATGAATCGTCAACATAGAAGATTACTAGAGTAAATTTGTCTTGTTGGTGCTTTAGGAATATAGTATGATCATATGTTTTATTTTTGAAAGCGATATTTCTTCATAATCATACTCAATCTCCTAAACGAATCTCGAGTTGATCGTTTACCTATATAAAATTCTTTGCAAATGACATATATATGACCTAGGTTTTGGACTTCGCCACATATCAAGAAGGAATACCCATTTAAATTTCTTATTCAAGGTCACTGTGTATAAAAGTATTTTTTACATCAAATTGAGATATGTACCTAACTTTTCTGAATGAGAACTTAAAAAAAAAATCCTAGTACATATGAGTTTTTATTCCCATGGAACTCACGGGTAAGTGATGGAAATGCAGCTTATTCCTAAAGAAGAAATTTTTGAAGAATTAAGTAAGTTTAGAGAAGAAATAGTTATTACTATGAAATGGATCCACATAGAAACTATTCAAGTAGCAATAAAAGCAACTTTCAAGAAATGAATTGATTCATAAATACATTTTATCAATAATGGATAGAAGAATCAATAACTTAAAATATGGTTTGTCTTGGGACAATGATAGGTAATTTGTATGTAAGAAAATTAATGTTCGATATTCATCCTAGGATTGCTTATAACCTAGCAGACCAAGATTTCAGTAGTCTTAACCCTTCATCAGGATTTTAAAAGAAAATATCTAATGAAAGAAGGTAATAAATCATATTCTATAACTTATAAAATAGCTTATGCCCTTTCCGACATAGATCATTCTTATTTGTTTCTTAAGAAAGAGTACATTGAGATTCTTAGAATTTTCAACAAATTTGCTAAGGTAATGACACAAGATCCTATTAGAATACCTAGAATAGGTGGTATCGATATTGTTATAAAAGATTATCCAGTTTTAGACCGAACACTTAGCTCTAGAACTGAGTTTAGCAGCAGGATATCCTTTTCGGAAGATAGGATTACATGCTACAAAAGAAAGGAGAAAGAGTTGTTAAAAGCTTTAACTCCTCAAGAGATTATGATAGCAAATGTAAAGCTCAGATGCCCTGAAGGATGGAAAGAAATGCAAGTTATATTTGACATCACTAAGAAAGAATATTTTTTTCCTTCTGATGACTTATACCATTTACAACAACCTGTTATTAGTAGATATGAAAGCATGTTAGAAATAGCAGGCCATGAAATTCTAGTTACAGTTGTTGCAGGACGAGAAAATGTGAGTATGACTTTGGGGCCAAGTTTTATCGAAAATCATAAACCATGGAAAAGAAAATGTAACGGAATGAAATTTAGTCTTGATGGTGTTAGCATAAGGATTCAATGACTAGTCCCTTTTCTATATACATATCTATTGTTATGTTATATGATCAATATAAGATAGAATATTTTGCAGCTTATATTGACTCAGGATCAATGATTTGCACGGCAAAACCTGGAGTTTCCCCGGAGAAGCTATGAAAACCTTACCTGTTATTACAGGAAGGGATTTTTCACAGAAATTCTAATACTCAATAAGGGAATATGAGAAGCTACGATCATAATTGGATGAGAACTCGGACACCCTGGTTTAGGGAAAAAAACGCCTCCTATTTACTTTCGTGACACAGGTGCTGATATTTTGTTAGGTAATAATTTCATTCAGACCTTTGTAAAATATGTACAGATAACCACAAAAATCTATTATTTTTCTACTAACTGTGGTACTGAGATATAGGTTTTGCAAAGAGAAAAGACATTTAATAGGATAATGCCTATAAATTTTAGCAACAAGCATAGAGATTTCGATGTCATATTAGCCCATCCAAGAATACATGATAAGAGGAAATTTGGTAAAATACTTTTGTCTTTCAGGCAATAGGGACTTATCGTTAGCGATAGCTCTTACAAGAAATTGAAGAAGAGATCAAAAACCTCAAAAAAGCATTGTAGGAGATAAATCGCCAGTTATTAATTTTTCAGGTATCTTTATTAAGGATCTTGCGAAATACAGAAAGGATTTCCGACCACTTTTGGAGGAAACGGAAAGTTCAAAATGGAAGTGAAAAGAAATTCACACTCAAAGGGTTCGTGAGTTGAAATAGGTTTGCAGTAACTTGCCAAAGCTTGCCATACCACAATACGAGGATGAATTGGTAGTCTACACAAACGCCAATGACTATAGATGGGAAGCGGTACTCATAAAGAAGAATACTACAGGGGAAGAACCTTGTGCATATACAGGAAGGTTGTTCTCATAACAACAGACCCAAGTTTGGCACATCAATGAGAATGAATTCTTTGCAGTTTGGAAGCCTTTTAAGAAATGGCCTTTATTTTTACTTACTAAAGAATTCATATTAAACATTGATAATACTAATGTTAAGGCTTTCTTGAAAAACAAAATAGAATTTAAAATTGAAAAAGCTCGGATTATTAGATGGCAAGCTGAATGCCAATACTATTTTTATAATATTATCGTAATAAAATCTCACGAGAATATTTATGCAGAATTCCTGACAAGAGATGAGGCATTTGAATCAAACTCCATCATGTTGAGGCTCAAGCACCTCAAAAAAAATCTTGAGGAGCTTGATAAGAAGTTTGGATGGCTACCGATGAATGCCAAGTAGCCGGACAAACTCAAAGAGCTGATCTTGACACTGTCCAGATCGCAATAAGAAGTACCATCGTGGCTTCAACCTCGCTATGGAACAACTTATAAGAAGCAATTCGAAAGGCATCACCCTCGAGGATGACTCGCTAGTTGAGGGAGTATGACCCTAAATATGTCTTTAGAGTATAGGACTCTAAACCTGTAGCATCAAATTCAAGTACCGATTGCACGAGCCATCGCAAAACTTTGGTGAAAAGGCAATAATTGGATCACAAGAAAGTGCCAACTTCTGATGATACAAGTCAACCTAGCATCTATAGGGTAAAAGAGGGAGAGATTAGTCTTAGGCCGATAACAGACACCTCTAAGGCTAATACTAACGAGTTGATATCTTCTTCTTCTAATTGGCAGGTTTACCAGTGAATGTGAGAAAAATTAATTTCTCGCAAAGGAGTGAATCCAAGCAAGTCCATAATCAAAACATCCGAAAATATAATAGAGTCTAGATGTTAGATAAGCCTAAATAAGAAGATGTCCGAGAATGGTATGATTTTAGAGCTCTAGGTCCAGTTCATATTATGTCACCAAATTTTCCAAAAATTTCAAAGCTTCCGGAATAGATTAGTGGGAAAGTTTATGATTCATGGCAAAACAACCCCTACTTGAAAAAGAGAAAATATTTTGGAGTTAAATTCATATTAGCCGCTCCAAAAACTGCAGGAAAAAGGCTCTCATCCAGCATTCTATTTTATCAAACTGCAGAGACCGAATATGGTAGCTTTCAACAAAATCAAAGCTGCCTCAGAGAAACTCCACTGGTGTCTGCCACAAGCGAGAATGATATTTCCACCAAGAGAGCTTGTGGACTATGAGTCTGTCTCACCGAGATGGACAAAGTAAAGTATCCATTTAAAATCTCCTCAAACAGTTCAAATGGATCATTCTTGTTAAACTCCATGACAGAAAAAGTACTGGGTTCATAGAAAGCTTATTTGAAAAGAAGAGGATGTTGATTTGGGAAAATAAGCTAAAACGACAGAAGTTACGAGGATAAAGATATGCAACATGCTGCATGTTAGACAATGGCATAACCATGTATACTCTTGCTGTAAGAAACAAGAAAAGCCCCCGTTCGGGACAAAAATTTGGGTCATCCAAAAGTAACTCGAACCAAATCAGGACAAAAGTAAAAGAAAGAATTTTTACAAAGAAAATAAAAATCGAAGAATGTAAAAATTCAAGAATAAGACTCTCAACAGAAGACGACAAAAGTCAACAGTCAAAAAACAAGAGAGCCAGCTAGCAATCACATGGCTGATAAGCCGTCATGACCAACAGTTGGAAGGACAAGGAGACGACGAATGCAATGACGTCATAAAAATCAAGTTTGAAGTCTGTGTTTTGAAGTCCGTGGACGGCTATAAATAAAGAGGCAATGAAACAGATGGGGATCATCAGAAATCTTCTCCAACTCTTCAAAGCATAATATTTTAAAGTTTCAAATCTTTATAGTTTTTTTTTTTTTTTTTTTTTCTCAGTTTTATGGGGGTTTTTCCAACGAGTCAATTCCTCTTTCATATGAGAGGCTAAATAGTTGTCTTCTCCAATGGAGGAAATAATATCTATGTAATATTTCATATATCTCTTCCAAGGTAGGAAACGAAATAGGGTTGTATTGTATGCTACTGAAGGAGCCAAGTACCTACGAACCATCAGCTGCAGTAGTGTGGTTGGAGGAAGTCTGTAAAACTGAGTACTTGAAATACCTGGGAGCAAGGCGATCAAAACAAGATATGTATTTTATAGAGAAACTTAATTGTATTTTCGAAAGCATGTTGGGTCAAACTAAGAGCATGAAAATGGACTATTAAGGCTTTATTATCAAAGGGGTAAAATGGTTAGAGAGCAGTAAACACGGAAATTTTAATAGATACAAGGCATAAATTGCCACCCTATTTATACGGTCCTTGTTTTGCCACTACCCTATATGTACGGGGAGTAATTGCATTTAAGGCTTCATAAAACTAAAGTTGGTGAGTTTTTTAATAAATTGCATGCTAGCTGATTTACAATTTAGTACTCCCAATTCCAATTAATAGGTCCGAAACTTACTTCAAAATATTTCTTGAATAAATCTTGCAACTTGAATTCCTCAATCATCTGAAATTCTAATGTCAACTTTGAATGACCATCTATGTCATCTTCCGCAATGATCCTATTGTTGGTGCTGTAGGAATAAAGTGTGGTTAGAGTTACATCATCCAAAGTCATATTTCTTTACTTTCATACCCAAACTCCTATATTGATCTGGGGCCACCGTTTCGACCTATATCATACAACCATGTTGTTGTAGTTCCCCACATATTTCAAAGGAATATCTATATAAATTTCTTCGTCAAGTTAACCCTGCAGAATATCATTCTTCACATGAAATTGCAAAAACGTCCTAAATATTTCTTAATGAGAACTAAAAAATCATGAACTCTAGGCATGCTAACTCGTTTAAAATTTAGTAATCCCTCTTCAATTAACACATCTAACATATACTTCCTTTGAAATAGAAATATCCCCTAATTAATTAGATCTGGCAACTTTAATTCCTTGTTTGATTATTCTTAAAATTTAAATTTAATTGTATTTTATCACTAATTTTGTTTACTGTATCCAGAAGCTCCAATTTGCATTCTCATACTGCAACAAAAAATTACGAAGAGTTGTTGCTTCTATGAGTATTTTCTTCTGCATAATTGGTTGCAAAACCGTTTTATTTATGAAAATTAAAGTAGATTCATTGAATAAAAAAAAAATATTTTAAAATTAATAAATTATTAATTTATGATTAACTAATACCTCTTTAAATTAATAAAATTACATAGTCCCAACATTATTATCTTATAGAAGTTTTACTGTGAATGTAAAAAAGACAAAAAAATAATGAAATAACAGGAAGAGGATACAGACCACTAAAAGAGCAAAACTGATAAAGACTTAAGCTTCAAGAAATGAATCTATATTTGCATGTCTTTGTACAAAAGCAGAGTGAGTGAACATAAACCCTTAAATGGCAGGGCAGATTCTATACAAGAATTGCATATTTATTGACTTGTGTTAACACATGTGAACCAGTTGCTTCCAAATTTCTTCAACTTTGTCGGAGTGCACCTCCTACAAATTTCAACAAAGCACCCTAAAAATGGTGTGCTGCTTTTTTCTCTACGATGCTCGTGGTGATGACTACTGTTTCTAGGTCTATCATACTAACTGCAAGGATTTCTTAGACAAATACGAGAAACAATAAGAAGATTCAAATGGTAGTTAGTGTTTCATCTTCGGCTAACGGTTGCAAACACTCCCAGGGGTTTGCATAGAAATAGTCCTCTTCTTTAGGTCTGTATGGGATCACCAACCTTTTGGTTGGGTGTCCCATGCGCTCGGCAAGAGCGTCCTTAACCGCAGCAGAGAACTCATCCCAAGTGAGTGACCCCGAGTTGTACTGATCTATGAAATTGATTAGCAGCTTTCTGTCTAACAAGATTGTTTTCTTGTATCCAAGGTATCTGGAAATGGGAATCAGTGAACTACATTTCAGAAAGAGCATGTAAACACAGATTCAAAAGCTGACTAAAGCAAGAAGAAAAGGACCAGATATGTAAGTTGCTGTAGGTGCTTAATAATGATGAACATATGATGATGCAAGATTGTATATGTACTTTCCATCAGCTCACAGTGGAATAAGTATCTAATCACTCGTATGAATTAGGGGAAGCTCTCAACATATTTACCACATTCAGTACCTCCGATGTCCTTCAACAACTTTAGCCATGTTTCCATCATATGTAGGAACAAAGATATCACTCTCAAGCGAGACAAGATAATCCAGTGCAGCCATTTGAGATGAGTGATTCTGGAAAAACCTAAGGTCTGAAGGCTCCAACAATGTCTCCTTCCTGACCTGTTATAACACAGCAGGAAAAGTTGATAGTTATAGAACAATTAAATCCTCAAATGACTAAAGCTACAGCTTCTGAGTAATTTACCAACCAATTTTGGATAAGATAATGCAAGAGTAGACAGTCTTCTTTTTCCACCATATATTTCCCAGCTGCTATGTAAATCTGGATATTACGATCAATATCCATTGCTTTTAGTGTAAGTGCAGTTTCTTCAGGTGTCAAAGGACAGAGACCATCTTTCCTTTTCAAATCCGAATCTATGATCTTCTCTTTCCACCAAGGATAGGCATATCTAACAATAATGGTAACTTAGTAAAGGAATAAACAGTATCTCCACTACTACTCTACACACTACAGGAATATTGAGAGAATAGCTCACCTCATTCTTGTTAACTCTTGTGCCTCCTCAGTATTGCAGCCCTGGGTACAACCAGAAAAGGCCAACATGTCCATCTCATATCTGAGATGAAGTACCAAGAACGGACCATTTTGCCTAAGAATTCTGACAACTTTTCTGCCCAATTCTTCTATCTGAGGAGTAAATCTTAAAGCACTAAAGTTTACTCGGCAACGGAGCCTCTGAATCTCCAAGGGCTGGCCATTGTTGGCCAGCCGAGCATCTGTTCTATTCAAATGGACAACTTATATTTATGAATCAGAGGAAGAATCTGCATGCAATAGGTAAGAATTATGACTAAACTTACACTCAGTAATAAGCATTTCACAACTAATCAAACAACTTGTTAAATCTGCTGACCTGATTCTGATAGTAAGAGATGTCAGACCAACTAACAGGGGGCATGGTATGCATTGCTCCTCGCTCTACTCTCCTCTTGACCCTTGGTGGTAGCTCCTTCAGTATCCGTACTTCATCTCTCAAGGACGTAATAAAATGATCAACATCAAATATGTCTTGGAACTCACTGTAAACACAAAATATTCACTGAATCACCATTTTATGTTCATTATTTCA
The DNA here is from genome assembly GCA_034509725.1 of Sesamum angolense. Taxonomy (NCBI): domain Eukaryota; kingdom Viridiplantae; phylum Streptophyta; class Magnoliopsida; order Lamiales; family Pedaliaceae; genus Sesamum; species Sesamum angolense. Next base: position 13,263,794 of record JACGWL010000009.1, read on the forward strand.
AGATTTATATGCATCAGTAATGAGAACAGACCTAGGATCATTCCAGAAAGAAGTTTTGTCAAGTTCAGGAACTATCAACGTAACATTCAAATATCTAGCAATCGCAACCATGTCACATATCTGTAGACACAATTGACAAGATTAGTTAATCATTTAATTCAGCAGACAAACTAAATAGATTAAATACGTCCACATCATGTAATGTATTGTCTTTTTAATGGAAAGACAACTCACCGCTGCCCGCATTTGATTAAGACCTCCATTGCACGAGACCATCAGGTAACCATTGTTCTTGTAAACCCCTGAATCGAATACATATATATGATCCAAAAGAAGGTCAGCACAACCAAAAGTAACCTGGATGAAATATTGTCAGAGATTAATTCTTCACCAGCATGCTTCAGTACAACAGAAAAGTGCCCGAGTAAGAATGCAAATCATCACACAGAACACGCGCCATAACTTTGAAGTGATAATGGAGCATTTAAACAGAGATGATTAAAAACAAGAGCACATAGACCACGAATTATGTTGCAGAATTCCAGAGCACTGCCACAATTACTCAAAAAACAAAGAACCACATCACAATCCACAACATAACCATCAAAACTTTAATTGAAACAATGACGATATATACAGACTTGCCCACCAAAAGAATCAGCAATAACATCTCCCATTACATATTTGTAACTGGTTCATCTTCTCTAATCAAAGCATAAAACTCACAAAACATCAAAGTAGACTATAGTAAACACTCACTCTTGGGTGGACGAAATGTAACAGGGAATTGTGGCGATGACTGAACATCCAAAGCAACAGCAACGGCGGATTCTTGGGTGAAGCAAGAGGGCCAACCCTTTAACACACGAGGCCCCCAAGTTTCACTGACAGCCGTTAACTGAACTAAGCAAGTCCAGAGCAAAACCGTGGTCGCTGCCCTTAACATCCAAAGCTTCATCCTAGACCGCGATACCAACCCACTATTCCTCAGTTTCTCCAATCTCCCCCCTCCAAATGATGCCGTTTTAAGCCCCATTATTCGCCACCTTCTCATCCTCCTATTACTCTCCTCACAACCCTCTATTCTGCACATGTCAAGAACCCCATACAATCTGTCAACTGCAATTTCTGCTGGTACACTACGTTGATTTCGATCAATCCTATGATCACGTAATCCAACCTTTCCCAATAAAAAACAGAATATGAAAAGCCCGCAGCAGTACTTAATGGAAACTAAAACAGAAGTAAAATTGCCAAAAATCTAAACCCAAAATGAGCCAGAATTGTTCGGGGATTTAGCCGAAGATTTCCTCCCAAAAATACACACTCGAAGAAAATTCCTTGAGGGCACGCACATTGCAAGTCAAGAACAATCCAGTAAAAGAAACCCCGATCTTCAGCGACCACAGGCCAACAAAACCGAAGTATCAGGGATTTTAGCCAAGATTAAGGAAAAGGGTCTCAAGATAACAAGTGTGGAAGATCAGCCAACTATCAAGGCGAGATTATTGGCCTCACCGGCGGCAGAGACAGGCCAGCTAGCAGCAAGAATCCAGCAAATATACATAGATAGATAGAGAGAGAGAGAGAATTAGAGATATAAGCAGGCGAAGAGCGTCGGTGAGAGCGAAGGGTTGGGGGGTGAAAACCAGTGCGTGTGGTGTGTGATGGTGGTGGTGGAGCATAACACGCACAAATCAAATGTACGAAGAATGTGATTGATGGTCGACCCCCCATCCCATAAATTATGTTACTCCCGGCTTTGTATCTGCTCTAGTCAGGTCCACCGTAACCCACAATCAATCTCATACATAGTTATGGACGTAATTATTGGAGTGATGCATGAATTCTTGTTCCGAATTTAAATTGAATTTTTAAGAAAATCTAAGAAGGTTTTTGTTTAAGTTTATAAGCTTTTTTTAATATTTTATAAAATATTTGAAATTTTATAAAATATTATAAGTTTGAGATTTGCTAATTTTTTTTTTTAAACAAAAGTTTGCAAGTTCGAACTTCTAAAAATAATACGTTACGAGCTTATAAATTTTTTTATAAGAAAAAGTAAGAGTTGCTAATTATTTCTATGATCTTCATGAATTTATTCAAATTAATTATAAATTTATAATTATTAACATCTTATAAGTTTCATAATTTTATTTTATTTACACTTTTTGAACTTATTTCTGAAATAAGATCTAACATTTTATAAATTCTAAAAATATCTTATAAGATATATGAGTTTATAAATATTTAAATAAGCTTTGCCAAACACCCTTTTGAGTTTTAATGTGAAATATTATTTTAAGAACGTTCAATTATTTAAAGAAAATGGAATTGGTTCAAATTATGAAATAGTAGTATTTTTTTTATATATATAGATAAATACAGTGGCATTTTTTTTTTTTTTTTTTTGAAAATATGATGAAAGTTTAGGGGGATTTGGGTGGGAATAGAATAAATTAATAAAAAGGAATAAAAGTAGGAATTGAACAAATTTAATATATCATTTCTATATTTGATATGTCAAAAAAAATTAACATGAATTCAATCAAAACATTCCAAAATTACTCACTTATATGTTTGGTAATAGCAATGAAACTTAAAATTAAAAATATATATATGGATATTTGAACGAAGTCTCATTACATAAGAAACATTAATTTGGAATGTTAAATTAGTTGAAATTTATAGTATATATATATATATATATATATATATATATATATATATATATATTGGATGTTTTTATATATTTATATTTTCTAATAAATACTTGTTATTTATATAATTTAGCATATATATTGAAAATATAGAATACAACAGTATACGTTTATAGGGAGTGTTTGCGAAAACTTCTAATCCAAAAACTATTATTGAATGGGAACACAAAGCCTTCCAACAGTCAACTGGTGCACATGTGATTGGGATATTTTTCTGGACGTTCAAATCGTGTATTGAAGGGTTCCGATTATTTCGCAAAATTATTAGTGTAGATGGAACTCATTTATACACAAAGTACAGGCACAAAATGTTGATTGAAGCTGCCATGGATGGGAATCAATAGGTACTCCCTCTTGCATTTGCAATCATCGATAAAGAAGCTTATTCATCTTGGAAGTGGTTTCTTCAACAATTGAGTCGACATGTTATAAGAGGGAGAAGTGGGATGTGCCTTATTTCTGATCGTCATGCCGGAATCATTAAACCAGTTCGCAAAGGTCTGGACTTTGTATCACCTCATGGAGTGCACCAGTATTGCTTGAGACACGTGTGTTCTATTTTAATAGCCGTTACAAAAAGCGACTCAGAGGATCCAATTTTTTTTATTTAATGTAATAATTATATTTAACGTATTTGAATTATATTAATATAAATTACATTATTATATTTAAATAATTATAATAAATCATAATATTAAAATTGTATTAATTAAAAAATACAATTATTATGGATAATCCTGCACTGGCACATTTGACTGTGTTGAAGAATCTTTTATTGTTGGCCTTGTTGCCTTTATCGCATTTGCGGCCAATCCATCTCGTTTAAATACGTGATGTATGATTTCGACCAGGACGTGTGAAAATACGAATAGTAGTGTCGTGGACCAACTCAAATTTTGAGACATCCCAATAATCTTCCGACTGCGCAGGTTCAAAATGCTTAGAATATGTATTTTTGTAAGCCATCAGATCATAATAATCATTAATTATTGATGCAACACTAATATAGTATGCATCGCATACTTTTTGAACGTGAGAACGAGAGATGCCAAATTGATTCCACTTACTACATGAGTATTCTCGGTTAGATGCCTTTGTATTCTTAGACTGGATTAACAAGAAAAAATGGACAGCTTTTCATGATGGTGGATGGCGATGCGGTATTTTGACGACCAACATGTCAGAATGCATCAACGGAGTTCTAAAGGGGGCTCGCCGCCTGCCGGTAAGTGCAATAGTTGAAATAACACTTGAACGCACCGTTTATTATTTTTGTGTGAGGGAGGAGAAGAGTCGTATAATGTTGAGCAACAACCAACTATGGATGGATTTTTCATGCAAGAAGTTCATATATTGGCAACAAAAATCTGTTGAGTATATGATCACGAAATACCATCACTCTCAATAGTCCGCCTCGATCGTTACAAATCGCCAGCATGGACAGGGGCTCAACACCTATGTTGTCAAAATTGCCGGTTGGCAACCGCGACTCGGCAATATTTTTTTTAAAAAAAAATTCGGCCCCGAGTCGCACTTGGCAACGGCGACTCGGGGTAAATTTTTTTTAAAAAAAATTATTATCGAGTCACAGTTGCTAACACGACTCGATATAATTAAATTAATATATTAAAATAATTGTTTTTTTATAATTTTTCTTTTTTTAATAAAAAAAATAATTAAACCCTTCTCGACATGAAACTTTTAACTTCAAGTTCTTCAATATGTTTCGTTTTATTTTACTTGCGACCTCCTTCAACTTCGCTCACTAATTTCAATACGGATATTTACACAATTAAATTTGAAATAATTATTTTATACTTGATTAATTTTATATTAATCCAATAGTTATTTACTAATTGTGTAATTAAATCAAATTTGAAGTCAAATTAATTGATATATTTTACAATAGAGGTGTCCAAAATGAATATATCATATTATTGTAGCCAAGAGGTAATTGACGAGGCTTGGCAAACTCATTTTTAAGTATTTCACACATAAATTAGGGTGAATAGCAATTTATCCCATATGATATTGAAAATAGGCATATTACCCGTTATGAAAAATAAATAGTAATTTACCCCCTACGTTTTAAAAAATGAAACAATTTACCTCCCTGCCTAAAGAGGTAAATTATTTCAATTTTAAAAACATAACAAGGTAAATTGTTATATTTTAAAAAATACAGGAGGACGAATTGCTATTTTATTTGTCATAAAAGATTGTTTGCCTAATTTTCATAACACAGATAAATAAATTGCAATTTACCCATTAAATTAATATTCGATAGTCAAATATAGAAAGAGTGATTAACAACTAAGTAATATAAAATAAATTGAAGTAATACTTTAGTATATAGTACAAGTACAAGAATACTAAGAATGAAAAGTTTATTTTGCTTATTTGAACTGGAAAAAAAAAAAAAAATACTAACTCACTCACCAAACAAGACTTGTCTGCTTTTAGAAAATGGATAAAATATATTTACTTAACATAGATATTTTAACAATAAAAATTACAAAATGATGCATACTTCTGGAAAAGATGAATAAGCATACTTTTATTCTATTTTTTCAATTATATAAATCAAATAGAGATGTAATAATCATTATTAAAAAAGAAATAGGTACCTAGTTAATAACTTAATATTTTTAAAATTAATAAGAACTTTTTAAGTTCAAAATTGTTATCTTTAGTCATTGAAATTACTTGAGTTACTGATAATTTTTTCCCATTATAATTAAAATATATATGTTCATCAAGAAACATTTGAAAATATTGAATTTAGGGTGAAAAGTTTTAGAAAATTCTTATGCTTTGAATATGTGTATATATTATAAGGATAATTTTGTTCGAGTATTTAGTCAGATAGAGCTAATTGTTAGTGTTAAAATCATTATTTATAAAAGAGTAAAGCGTATTTAACCCAACTTCTTAGATATAAAAAATATGTAACGATCATTCATACATTTAGAACACAAAATAACTAATATAGCAAGAATGGTCTTTTTTATATCTATGCGGCATATAATTGAATAAGATATGATGTCTTATAATTTTGTCTATTATTTTTAATTTATTTATTTTTTTTGCACTTCTCATATTCTTTTTTTTTTTTTTTGGTCTAGAATCCATTTTTCATATTTAACTAACGACTTCTTTCCACTTATTATCTCACTCATCCATATTTTTTTTTCTTTGTACGTGTCTTTTCTTTCATCAATTTATTCGCTCTATTATATTTTACTGAATTGTATTCTGACAATAAATTTTTTGTTTAATAAAAAAATATTATTGTGTCTGCACACCACGTTAAGGTAATACTCTATCGCTGAGTTATATCTTCCCTGCACTATAAAAAAATGGACGATTTGTAACGGCTTTTTTGTAACGGTCATAGGCCGTTCCAATTGGCATGGCTTTTGTAACGATTTTTGTAATGGATCGGACGTGTTGACGTTATTAGGATGGTAAAAAATCTTCTTTTTTTTTTTTTTTTTGTACCGGCTATATCCGTGCCTACGACCGTTACAAATTTTGTGTTATGCCTAAAACCGTTACAATTTATTGACCGTTACTAATTTGCAACGACTTTTGTACTGCTTATTTTTCGTAATATTGTTTTTAGTGAAATCAATAGTCATTACCAAAATTGTACAATAACAGTTTCAAAAACCGTAACAATATTTAGCCGTTACAAAAGCCGCTCCAAAAAAAATATTTTTTTTAAATTTATTAATTTGAAACGGCTAAATCATGAAAACCGTTACAATGACCGTTACAAAATAAGACGGGATAAATGGTGGAAATTTTTTGGTAATGGCCTATTTAGAATACGCCGTTACAAAGGCCGTTACAATTAAGATTTTTGAAATCAATGCCAAAAAGATGGTGGGAATATTAAATTTGAATGACCATTACAAAGACAACGACAAAGGTAAATTGCATGGGCCGTTGTAAAAGCAGTTACAAAAAATGAGCCATTTAAAACATTCAGATTAAAGAATAAGATATTTTTACATCTGGGGTTCCGATTCATACCAAATTTAAATATATACAAGTATGTATCCATTAAATCATATCAGACGGTATGATTTTAAATCACATGGCCTGATTTAAAAAATATACCAATTTGAATAATTACTATTACATTCCAGGAACGATATTTCGAAATCCGTATACTCATAAGGCTACAACTTCGCCGAATGAAATATTTTATAAGTGTGATCATATTTGACGGTTGGATCTTAATTTTAACGATCCGATTAACCCATGCAGTTTAAAACTATAAGATGACAGTCACATCAATGTAATATTAACATTTATGAATATACAAATTTATTGCAAACTGTGTACATATATCAATGTCAAATGCAAAATTTTTATTTTTTAATTTATTTTAATTACATATTTCACATAAATTGTATGGTGCCACAACACAATTGTCGATCAAACGGCAATTTTTTTTAAAAAAATAACTAAAAAAAATTGGAACACCATTTGTAACGGCTTTAGGAACAATGAACACCAAAACGCCGCCGTTTTCATATATTGTAACGGCTTTTGAAATGAATTTTGTAATGGCTACATTGCACGAAATGGATTTTGTAACGGCTTTTGTAACGGCCTTTCATATTTTGTAACTCCATTTGGAACTATTTTTGGAACGACCATATTTTTGGAATGGCCATGGTCGTTCCAAAAATTACAAATATATATATATACAACACTTGCAGATTTTTTTCTTTCTTTCCTTCTTCAACTAGCCAGTACAAATAATTTGTAACGACTGTCTTAGCCGCAGTAGGCTAGGTCGTTCCAAAAAATATTACAAATAAAAAAAAGCGTTACAAATTAATAAAAAAAGCCGTTACAAAAGTCGTTCCAATAAAATATTTTTTTTATAGTGTTGCCCCACCGAGAAATAGAACTGACTAATCCTAAGTCAAAGAGTTGAGAAACTCAACACCACTATTATTGAACAACTTAGAGTCGGATCTTCTTTTTGCTCCATTGCGGATATAAAAATAATGGTCAAAATCGGATCCAATTGTCAACTGCCCCTATCGAAAATAGGATTGACTAGCAATTCCGAAATGTAAGGTATCATTAAGCCAGGAATTCGGATCTTGAATGGAACCCTAGCTAACTATTACAAGTATGAATGGGTTTGTAAACCCTTAATGCAATCACTGATACAGAAATATTACAATACAATGAATATATCAAATCTTTATCCAAAAAATGAAAGATCTAAAGAATAGCATATATATGTATATTCAATAAACATTGATATCAAAAATTAGAATTTCAATGAATCAAGGCTCAAACAGCCTGTTCTGGATTTACTTAGCCCAAAGACCCACAGAGGCCAAAGGCCAGCAGCCCAGTCTCACGATTGCTAGGTAACTCACTTTAGCCACAAAGGCAAGGCTTCAAAGGCTGTAACCACAAAGGTGAGCCATAAAGGCTTTGAATCCACAAATAGTGATGGCAATGGGGCGGGTCTGGTACGGGTCCGCCCGGATTCAAAACCCGCCCCATTTAATTTTTGCCAGACCCATAACCCGCCCCCGGCCCGCCTGGACCTGTACCAGACCCGCCCCATTTAATTTTTGTCAGCCCCATAACCCGCCCCCGCCCCGCCTGGACCCATACCAGACCCGCCTCATTTAATTTTTGCCAGCCCCATAACCCGCCCCCGCCTTGCCTCGCCATGCTAAAAATTTCGCCCCGTCCCGACCTAATTAATTTATACAAAAAATATATTAAATTAATATTTTTTTTTAAAAAATAATATCAGTTTAGATTTAAATATTTTAATATAATTTTCAATCTAAAATGAATTGGATAAGACAAAAAATACGTTCATCTAAATTATTAAACTTTTTATCAACTAATTTTTTATTTTTGGTATTTTTATATATAGTTGGGTATATGCAAAAATTATTTAGGATTCATATATATATAATAAGATAATTTTTTATTTATAATATATTGTATATTAATAATATATAATAAAAAAGAGGCGGGGTTGGACCGGGGCCGGGTCCAATGGGGCGGGTTCGAGACAGGACCTGTAACCCGCCCCGGACCCGGCCGGGGCAAGTTTTAGCTGCCCCAGACCCGCCTCGAACCCGAAAAATGGCATCCCAGACCCGCCCCATACGGGGCGGGTCCGGGGCGGGTTTTCCGGGTTCGAGTTGAAATTGCCAACCCTATCCACAAAGGATCTGGTAACCACGGATGTTAATTGTTCTCAAAGAACTTTATCAGAGAAGGAAGAATCGAAGCAAGAGAGATGTAAAACTTAACTACCACTTACATTGATCGGAGCAAGATATATATAGGGGACAACCATTTATGGAGGAGGCAGGTGATCGAGAAGACTGACGGGGATGAGAGGAATCCAATACCAGAGAGTAAGAGAGAGAGAGAGAGAGAGAGAGAGAGAGATTCAAGGGCTTCGAAAACAGAGAGAGACGCTAGGGTTTTGGGCTTTGAGGGTCAGGTTAACAGATTTGGGCCAACCTGGATAGTGGGCTTTGTGAGAAATCTGTCATCCACTGAGATGGGCTTGGGCCTGAGGGATTTGGGCCACAAAATATTTATATGTTCCACCTTGGACCAAATCCAAGATGTCGAATACTGAGCTTTATCATTTTCTTACTATCGGGACCTTGAATGAAAGTACCTGCAAAAGAGAAAAGATTTCGAGCAGACAAATGTTAGTTGCAGAAGTTAAAAATGTTGAGGCAACCTTTGAATTTTTCTATAGGAAGACACTTAGTTCCTATATCTGTTGGGTTTTTGTCAGAATTGATTTTTTCCAGATTTATTTCTTTTCTTACGATGTCTATGATAAAGTGATATCTTACATCAATATGTTAAGTTCTATCATGAAAGACAGGATTTTTACAAAGTTGAATATTAGACTGACTATCAGAGAAAAAATCAGTACTTTTTTATTTAGAAAACCAATTTCTGTTAATAATCCTTTGAGCCACATAGCCTCTTTAAAGGCTTCTGTGGAAGCAATGTATTCAGCCTCAATGGTTGATAACGTAACAATATTTTGAAGTTGTGATTTCCAGCTTACACCATCACAAAGAGTGAAACACATAAGAGGTGGTCGATCTTCTACTATCTCTATCATTAGCATAATTGGAGTCCACATATCCAACTAGTTTTATTCCATCAGCACATTTAGAGAATTTTATACCTGTATTTTTTGAGCCATTTAAATACCTAAGCAACCATTTAAGTGCTTCCCATTCGGAAAGTCCTGCATTTGTCATGTATCTACCTAAGCAATTAACAGCACATGCAATATCAGGCCGAGTACTTACCATTAGGTACATTACAGAACCTATAGCATTTGAGTAAAGGATTTTTTTCATATGTTCTTTTTCAGAATCTGATTTAGGATACTGGTCTTTACATAACTGAAAGTGAGCAACCAAAGGAACATGACAAGGTATTAAGTTTATCATAGAAAATTTTTCAAGGACTGGTTTCACATAAGATTTTTTATTTAGAAAAATTGTATAATTTTTTCTATCTCTTTCAATAGACATACCTAAAATCTTTTTAGCATCCCAAAGATCTTTCATCTCAAAATTTTTACATAAATTATTTTTGCAGAGCTTTTATTAGAGTTATGCTAGAGCTAGCAATTAACATATCATCAACATACAACACAAGAAACACAAGCATATGAGAGTCATATTTGAAATATAAACAGGGATCAAAAACACTTCTTTGAAATTTTAGGGACTGCATAAAAAGATCAAATTTTTTGTTCCATTATCTTGGAGATTGTTTTAAACCGTAGAGGGATTTTTTTAGCAGGCAAACATAATCAGGATTTTTCTTATCTGCAAAATCACTTGGTTGAGTACGCATATAAATTTTCTCATCAAGATCACCATGCAGAAATGCAATTTTGACATCCATTTGCTTCAGTTCCTAATCAAAATGAGCAACAATAGCAAGAATAATTTTAACAGTAGTAAATTTCACAAGAGGAGAGAAATTTTGTATGTAGTCTATTCCTTCCTTTTGAGTGAAGCCTTTAGCTACTAGTCTTGCTTTATAACGAGTTAATTTATCTTCATGTTTTATTATGAAAAACCACTTGCAGTCTATAATAGAGGCATTTTCTGGTTTAGGTACAAGGATCCATGTTTTATTGTTACGCAAGGAATTGATTTCTTCATTCATAGCATTTATCCAATGCTTAGAGTTAGTAGATTCTAAAGCTTCTTCATATGAGGATGGTTCATAATTTTCTGTATTAAAACCTAAGTGAAAATCTCTATACTTAGAAGGAATCCTAGATTCTCTTCTTACTTTATCTCTAGCAAGTTGGTAAGATTTTTCATTTGGATTTTTATTTTCAACATTTTCATTTTCAGTGTTATGTTTTTCTTCCCTAACTTCTTCCCCTTGTTGGTTATCCTCTATATTACTTTCCACCTTATTAAATGTGCTTTCTATATTCAAGTCTTTATTTTTCTAGGTGAATTAGACAGGCATGGCATTTCAGATTCATGAAAAGTGACATCTTGTTAATTAACACTTTAAAACCTGGTTGGCTTCTAAGTCAAAGTCTATATCCTTTTACACCTTCAGGATAACCAATAAAAATGCATTTTTAAGCATGAGGATCAAATTTATCACTAGTTTGTAAAGCAAAGCAAAACATTAAAAATGCAAGATAAGAAAGATTAACTTCTTTTCCAGACCATACACATTCAGGTAATTTGCCAAGTAGGAGAATAGAGGGAGATCGATTAATTAAATAAGCAGCAGTCAAAAGGGCTTCACCCTAGAACGACTTAGATAAACTAGAACTAATTAACAAGCATCTAACTTTGTTTAGCAAACTTCTGTTCATTGATTCAACAACACCATTTTGTTGGGAGGGGGGGGGGGGGGGGTGTAGGGAGTGGTTTTATGTCTTTTTATACCAAACTCTTTGCACATGTCAGAAAATTGTTGATTGCAAAATTCTAGACCATTATCTGTCCTTAATATTTTTAGTTTCTTTCCTTTTTGATTTTCAACTAAAGTTTTCCAAATTCTGAATTTTTCAAAGACTTCATATTTGTGTTTCATTAAAAAAATAAACACTTTTTTGGAAAAATTATCGATTATGGAAAATAATATTGGTCTCCACTGTGAGTTGGGACATTAGCAAGTTCCAAACATCAGCATGAACATAATCTAAAATGCAGGAAGATGAAGTGGGATTTGGGGAGGATGATGAGGGAAAATGCACTTTATGATGCTTTCCTGAAATGCAGTCATCACAGAAACTCTTTTCATCAAATTTATTATTTAAAATTCCATGCTTATGCAATAGTTCAAGACCTTTCGAACTTATGTGTCCTAACCTTTTATACCATAAATCGGCTTTGTTGTTTTCAAAATTGGTGCAGTGAAAAGATCATATTTAATAGAACAGACATACAAGTTTCTTTTTCTCTCAACCTTAAAAATAGTAAAGGATTCTCTCATGATTTTCATGATACACTTACCCCATCTCCCTTCAGACCCTTCTTCTTCAAGGGCAGAGCATGGGATTAGGTTATGGCAAAGATCAGGAACATGTCTCACATTTCTTAGGTTCAATTTCAAACCATTATCAAAAGTCAAGCAGATCACCCAAACCCTGAACATCACATAATTTTTCATTCGCCATGGAAACAAAACCCAATTTTTCAAGTCTATAATTTGTCAGAATTTCTTTAAAGGGAGTCATATGAAAGGTGCATCCAGAATCAACAAGCCATTCATTCATATTCAAAAGAAGATTTTGCAGAATTAATATCACATATCATGTAAACCTCATCAAAACTTTCTTCAATTACATTTGCAGATTCTTTAGAATAATTTCTCTTTGGTTTCTTGCAATCTTTAATAAAATGTCCTCTACCCCCACAATTATAGCATCTTTTTTCCTTTGTTTTTCATCACCATTTTTATCATTTCTATACTTAGGCCTAGATTTACTCCTTCCCCTACTTCTACTTTTACTTTTATTGTGCCTTCTAAACTTATAGTTAGAATTCCTATTTTTAGTTCTACCCCTTACGAAATTTACTTCATTTTGATTCTGACTAGGTTTATTTGTTTTTAAATCCATTTCCTTACTCTTAAGACCACTTATTACTTTTTCCAAATTCACATTGTTCCTACCATACATAATGGCAGCTTTAACATCTCCATATGTTTTATCTATAGCATTTAACAACAAAATGCGAGAGTAGTCATCTATATTCTTATCATCAATTAGCTTAATGTCCTGAATTAACTTAGTGAAATCATAAATATTTTTTGAAAGATCTAGTTATATTTGAAAAACTTTTCAAGCAAAATAACTTACTAGGTAATGAAGTTTCAGTGTAAAGTTCTTCAAGTTTATCCACAGGTTTTTAGCAAAGCTTTGTTTTCCTATTTTTCTTATCACAGAATCAGATAAATTTAGAATAATAGAGGAGTAGGCATATTCATCATTTTCAAGTTTTTTTATCATTAGAGACATTATTAGCATACTTACCATCAATTTAAACACTTTTTGTTGGATTAAAATGTCTTTCATTTTTGTTACCAAATTGAGAAATCGGTTTTACCATCAAAAGGTTATAGGTAATAACCAGTCATTAAAAAAATAACAGATTTTTCAGCAGATCACACAGATTAAAAAACAAACTTCAGAGTTCAGAGATATTAATCGCAGAACCTAATAGATCACAGAGTACCAACAGATTCTAAAAATAAAATTCAGCAGAAAAAAAAGTATAATGTTCACAGTTTATCAACAGAGTAAAAGTGAGGGAAATTTATCTGACTCCTCAAACCAAATACCTGACGGTATCAAAGGACCCAGCCAGGTGATGAAATCAGTAAGTGTTGGTCTGGGTTGAGGAAATTAGAAATTAATAACAGTAAACAGAATAACAAAGTAAGGTTAGAGAAGATGTTACCATAAGATCGAGACAGAGCCAAAGATTTAACCCTGCTCTGATACACTATAAGGTATCAACAAGCCAGGAATTCGATCTTGAACGGAACCTAGCCAATTTTTACAAGTATGAATAGTTTTGTAAACCCTTAATACAATCACTGATACAGAAATATTACACACAATGAATATATCGGATCTTTATCTTAAAAAAAGAAAGATATAAGAATAGTAGATATATATATTCAATAAGCACTAAGATAAAAAATTAGGATTTCAGTGAATTAAGACTCAGACAGCTTATTTCGGATTACTTAGCCCAAAGACCCACAGAGGCCAAAGGCCAGCAACCCAGTCTCATGGTTGCTAGAACCCACTTTAGCCACAAAGGCTGTAACCACAGAACCACAAAGGTGAGGCCACAAAGGCTTTGAATCTACAACGGATCTGGTAACCACGAAGGTTAATTGTTCATAGAGTACTTTATCAGAGAAGGAAGAATCGGAGAAGAGAGAGATGTAAACTTAGACTACCACCTACACTAATCGGAGCAAGACATATATAGGGACAACCATTTATGGAGGAGGAAGGTGATCGAGAAGACTGACATCAATAAGAGGAATCCAACACCAGAGAGTCAAGGAGAGAGAGAGAGAGAGAGAGAGAAAGAGATTCGAGGGCTTTGGAAACAGAGAGAGGCGCTAGGGGTTTAGAGGAAGGAAGAAGAGAAGTTAGACTTTAAAAGAGAAAGGAAACAAATCGGGTTGTGGGCTTTGAGGGTCGGGTTAACAGATTTGGGCCAACCTGGATAGTGGGCTTAGTGAGAAATCTGCCATCCATTGAGAAGGGCTTGGGCCTGAGGGATTTGGGCCATAAAATATTTACACGAAAGAACTGGAGTTACATTCCTTTTCCATTTCCATTCAATCGAGTGTGTGTTTCCAACTAGTTTGTCATATTAATAAACAAGTTAAAAATGGAAGAATCGACAATCAACATCAGCCAGCTAAATCCAGTGGATATGTCCCACTCCAATTAATTCTTGATCCATCAAGACAACGTAAGAAAACGACATCTCCACTCAACAACCCGAGAATAGTTGAACTATCTCATCGCAAAGTTGTTCATTTTAGTTTCACAGAGACCTTGATATGAGCCCAACTTCAGAATCCAAAGCCGCACGATTAGGAACCAAGAATTATGTTTAAAAAGAAATTTTTGAAGTGAAAGACAGTAACTATTATTCTTTTTTAATAATCGATTACACTTATCAATTTCAAATTTTATGTAATAATTATTGACATCTATACACAATTATATATTAATCATCAATATCATATAATTATATCTAATCAACATCTATTTTAAAGTAGAATAACATCCCACATATTAGTGGAGTTCGAACTTATAAACCCTAGAGTCATGGGGCCTTTTGTAACTTTGGCACGATTTGTGCATTTTTTTACTTACGGAATTTAATTGTTTTATATGCTGATAGTGGGGAGTTAAATATTTTAAATATGTTCTATTTTAGGTCCACAAATTATATTAAATAGTGCATTGGTTAACGAATGAAGCAGGAAGAACTTTCAAGTCTGTGTTCTTGAGGCTAAAATCTTGGAGTGTTTAGTTTCCTCACTCATATTTAGGAAACACATGTTAGAGATCTCACTGTAAAAAAAAAAAATAAGTTTTTGCTACATTATAAGTATCCACAACTTAAAAATCGTGATAAATCAATACTATTAACCACGATTAAATAAAAACAAAGCAAAAATTTAAAATTTTACCACAAGTAATCAATATTCGCTGCAGTTTTTAGCCATTGCAAAACATTTGTCATGATTTTGGTCATGGTTAATGTTTTGAGCAGACTTGCAAAACAACGGCTAATGTCATTGTGAATCCATAGATGATTTTCTTCTTTTAACCATAATAATTAATCGTAGCAGAAAATTATATTTTGTATAATTGACTGCGATCACCAATATAAGATAATTATATATAATCAATACCTACTATTAAAGTATAATAACATCTCATACGCTGATGGATTCAAATTCATGACCTTAAAGTCATGGGGGCTCAAATTTGTTAATTGATCTAAACTTCATCGAAGGCAATGTCAATCAGCTACATTCACTTCAAGAACCCACTCCGATTAGTTCTTGCTCCATCAAGACGCCTAACGAAACGAGAGTTTCACACAATTTATTTCCTATCATAATTTACTAACATCGTCCGTCAAACATTGAGCTTCTAAAATTTCTCACATTTTTTTCGTATTGGTTAATTATCTTCCACCCATAATTTATAAATTTCCGTTGTCTCTACTTCACACACACACACACACACATCGAGTATGCTCGTTTGCTAGTTTATTAAGAATAAAACCCCTAAACTAACTACCATCATTGTATAAATATGGGTGGCCTAAAATGCTCCTAATTATATTTATTTCTTTCTCAAGTAAGTTTTTTTTTAATTAATTAATTTTATTAATAACTTGATATTCAAAGACATTTAAAATTAATTCATTTTATTAGATTTGGTCAATTGTTTATTTATAATTATTCTTTTTACATTCAATTAAACAAATAATCACAAAATTTAATTATACACATACATATGTACTTTAGACACTAGAATAAATAATGTGTATATGTTAAAATTTTAAAATACTCAATAAAAGAAATTGCATGTATACATATTTTATAGGACGTTAAAACTTTGTGTTTGGAGAGAAAATGTATTCTTTGATAGCGTTATTATGCCTTGAAAGGACTAGGAACAGGAGGCTTTAATGTAAAAATTTTGGGATAATTAAAAAGTTTGGAGTAGTAACACATAAACTCTTTCTGATTTGAAAAATTATATCTAGCATCCTTAAAATTTACCTTCATTAAAAATAATTCATTCATTAGTCAAAATTCAATGAATTTGTTGATATTAATAAAAAAAAATAATAGTTGACCCAATTGACTTATTACTGATTAATTGCAAGTCAAATAAATCTTTTATGTTCAAATTACATTCATACGTTCATGCTTTAATACATATGAGGAGGTATATCTTCACCGTTATAAAAGTAATTTTTTTTTCGACAGGGTTATAAGAGTAATTTAATTAGGAAAAAAATATTTGACCTACAATAAGTCCGTAATATGAATCAAAGATAGATATCAATTTCCATTGAAGTTTTTGTAAATATCAACGAATTCTATGAAATTTGACTAACAGATGTAGCTATTTATTAGACGAAAGCAAATCATAGGGGTACCAAATTTAATTTTTCAAATTACAAAAATCTATGTAACACCAAACTTCGGGAGAGGGGAGTGTAGCTATCCCAACCTTTTTTTTATTACCAACCGTGTAATACCAAAGCTTTAGCATGTTGTAACTTACCTAAAAATCAGATTTATCTCCCACGAAACCATTTCTATACTTTTTTAAAGAAAATCATTCATATTCATGCATCAAGAAGTATATTTAATAAAATAAATTAAAATTATAAATGAGTCTATATAGTTCAATGAACCAAATTTTATTACAAAACAAAGTCTAAGTTCTATCTATGAAATTAATATAATTTATTAAAGAGAATTATTATTTAAATAAAACTTAAAATAATAATATTACTTTACATCCTTGTCCTTAAAAATTTTACAACGATAATTTTGTCTTGCCAAAACTTAAAAAAAATTGATGCTTCTAAAAATTGATGAATAGAAATAGAGCCTAGATATTTTTTTTTTCTAAAAACAATGCCTTAAAACAAATAAAATTTAAAAAAATAGGTTTTGCATCACAAAGTGTTGGGTAAATTTAAAAAAATGAAGCTTATAAGATCCAAAAATAAGATATTAAGAACTTATAAACACTTTTAAAGAGTAAGGAGTTTCTAACTTATTTTAAAACTCTTAACAAGTCAAGTCATTTTTTCTTTTTCAAATCAATTTTAAGAAAAAGACAAAACTCCACCTTTAACAAGATGCAAACTCGAAGTGCACTAAGGTCTCGTTCCAACCCCCCTCCTCAAGATGATGATTTTGATGAGTAGCATTTTAGTGGATCAAAAGTCCTTTTTGACCTTTGCAGCAGCAGTTGTTAGGTAACTCTTGCCGTAATTCAAGCTGTTTTTTCCAAAATTTGCAAGCTTTTGACAACAAATTTGGGCTTCTCAAAGATGGAATTGGTCCTCTTTAGGACTATTATGAATTCTATGATGATGCAGATTTTACAAAAGCTTGTTTGGGATCCACCTGCTTTGTAATTTATTTTTCTCTCTTTTATTAGCCTTGGTTTGGATTTGATATGTGTAAGAGAGTGGTACTTCTCATTTTCCTTGTTTAGAAAAATGTTGTACTTCTCCAACTTATGCTTTATATTGAGATGGGAGGGGACCCTGAAAAATCCTCCTATCCTGCCCAGGTAGTTTTTGGGGAAAAATATATATATATTGCTAGTGACATATTATAAATTCACAATCTTATTTTATCTAAGCACTTCAAGAGTTTATTTAAAATAAAATCTACCATCTTATAAACTCAAGAAATATCTTACAAATGTACGAAATTATAAGATCTTACAAGCCAAGTGTAAGCCCACTCAGAAAAGAGGCACAACTAATGTCCCACACTATCTTTCTGTACTGAATAGAAGGAATCAATGACAAAAGAAGCATATAAATGTCACATTTTATCATCATTTCTGTACACTAATTTTTCTTGAGTACCAAAAACAAGAAAGTATTTCTTTCAAATGTTTCCTCTCCAAAATCCAAAACCCAAAATTAGAAAATGTAGAATGAAAACCAGAACCAACTTACACAAGAAACATTAGACAATTTTTTTAGAAATTAAACACTTCACGGCATTGCTCAAATTCAACTGGAACACATACAAACATAAGATTTCGAATTTGCATAAATGCTCGTTGAAAATATAGGAATATAAGGGAAAGAAAAATATTAAAAGCAGAATGCTTTTACATCCAAAGGCAATCTTCCCTTAAGAGAATGAATCTTTTGCATGGAGTACAGCAAAAAAAAAAGTAATACAGAAGTGAAGGAACATCAGAAGGAAACAGATAACTACTACACTTACCAAGCTATATCTTGTCAAAATCATCATCAAGGCCGTCATCGCCATCATCGTCTGAGAAAGCAGAAAGACAATCACATAAGAGAACGGATTTTATGGCCTAAATCAATATAAAAGAAAGGGATTTTCGTTTTTGGCTCAACGGGTGGATAGTACAATAAACTTTACAAAATTGCAAAACATTAAGAGTAATGATCTACAAGTTTGATCTTTGCTTGTTGCTAGAAAACAGTACAAGCTAATTGATGAAGCTCTGAATACTACATGCCAAGTATTTAATTACTTGAAAACTGAACAGGATATTAATCTCCAATTTGAGAGTAGCACTGGCTTTCATTTATTCTAATATAAAGTGTTTGGTTTCTTGCTTGATGTTTGTGGATAATTCATCAGAATTGAAATAAACATGAGAAGCCAACTAGTTTTGGGGTAAGAATTAAGGTCTTGCATCCAAACTAGCAAGCCGATACTTCTATTTTTCTAAAATGTAACAAGAAAAAATGATCTCAGCAACTACGGTAGCCAAAAGCTAGAGAATTTATAGTTTGTATTCACTACACTAAATCAACATCACAAATGAACACAGTTTTCATGTAGTTTTCGTGCAAATATTTTAATGCATACAAGAATGCATGTCGACCAATGGTAGAAAACAATGAGCTTGGCATACAATAACATTAATTCAGAAGAGATAGAACAAGAAAGATGAAAGAGGGGTGAACATAGAGGATCCTGTGGCTGTCTGAAGAACTAAAGCAAACAAATGCATGTTGGCTGATTTATTAGCAATTTACAGCCAGTGATTTATGGGCCTATAGAGTACCTGGACCATCATCACCATCCTCGAGGTCTCCAAGAAGAAATACATCCAAATCCTGTTCAGAAGTTGCTGACTTCACATTATTGCTTTTCTGTTTTGAAGTCTCATCTGCTGTCTTAGAAGATTTTTCACTTGATGATGAATCTTCCTTTACTGCAGTGTCTTCTACCTTTTCTTCAGCTTTGAGCTTTACATCTTCAGTGTAGCGTTTTTCATATCTGACGAGGACCAATAATTTAGATGTATTCAAGCAAAAACTCCATTATCCAAGATATGCAACATGGACAGTATAAATACAGACATTCTTAGATAGCAGAAACAGAGAGGGGGGGGGGGGGGGCTAGAGAAGTTTGGAGTGTTCCCAACATCATCCTAAGCTAAAACATTAAAATGGTATTAGTACGATAACCATACCCATCAACCTGAAAATATTTCCACCTACATAGAAAATACAGTTAAAAGTAAAAGCATATATAATAAGCCTCTAGACTTGGTAATTTGCTATACCATTACATAAGGAAAAACTGGAGAAGTACACGCACACACAGTTGAAAAATACAAACAAGAGTAGATTTGTCTGGATGGATACAAGAGAGAGAGAGAGAGAGAGAGGGAGAGAGAGAGTCATGGTATTTGGTTTTGTATTTTGGTATATCAGTATAGGTTGGGTTTTGGTTTCCCCAACATTTTATACTGCATTATTTCCTTTTTTTTTTATCATATACACAGGTACACGTTTACCAAAATTGCTTGCATCCATCAAGTGTCTGCTTGTAACATGATAGATCCCAAAAGATGGATCTTGACAAGCTCGGGAAAATGCAGCATCAGTCCTAGGGTGCTGAGATACTAAGCCAAAGAAATAGTAGTATCAATCTCCTATCAAATTTTTCTTGCCTTTTGGGCAGAAAATGGAGGGAATGATTGTGAATAAGAAGTATTCATAAGTTGCTGAAATAATATTGTAGTGTCATTATGGTGTATCACTGTGCTATATGGATGCCGTACGTAGGTCGAGAACTTACAGAATCATGAATCGAAACAGTATTAGAAGGTATCCAAATAAAAGCACTATGAAGCTAAACAGTTTTTTTTGTATGATACCAATCCCTTTGCTCATGGAGCATTTCCTTTGTAAGATTCCAATCCTATGTTCATGGAAATCTGATAGATGATAGATGCATGGATCAGAATGTTTACAGGTTCTTACTGAAAATTAGGCAACAACAAAAACATTGAAACAAATTAATTAGAAAGATTCAGTAAAAATACCAAAGCAAATTCTTTAGTATAGACGAGTCAAGATGCATCCAAACATGAAACAAAATGGAAGTTAGCGAATGGTGGTAACATATCCGACTTAATGAAATATTCAAGGCTATCTAACTATTCTCATTTGCATAACAACTAAAAAGAACATTTCAACTTAATTCCTTTCCGATAACATCATTGGCAAACCAAATTTAGAAAGAGAAGATTTTTACGTCCAGGTAATAGGAAACGCTAGAGTTCCATCAGAGTGAAGGAGGATTCATGTGCAACGGTTCTACTCACCAGACAGCATCAGATAAAATTGACCTAACAAGTTTCCTCCCCATGCTAAATAATTTCTGAGATAAGATTAGACTAGTATCAAAACCATCAACTTTGATCATATTAAATGAAGAGAATTTAAAACCATCCATAATTAAATGAAGCAATAGAAATAGCTAATTACAAACTTCATTTATCAATTTGGTTACAACATTTATATTTATTAATAGATTTGATGTTTAGTCATGTAGCAAAATTAACAGAGCTCCATTTTCCCAATTTGCAACATTTGTTTCTTTATGCATTTTTATTTCCATTTGATTAGTTCAACAACTAGCAGACGGATAATTCTCCTAAAAATATATGACTTAATTACTGAAATATTGACTTCTTTGGATATCTGTCATTGAAACTTTCCAGCAATAAACTTAATTTGAACAATTCTCGTTGTGATTTCAACATAAAAAAGGACCATGCTCTAGAAGGAAAGGAATTTTTATGTATATTTAATTGAGGAGAGAATCTCCATGTGACCTTTATCAACAACAGAAATAGTATAGATCTGACAGACTTCAAATGTGATTTGGAATTGTATAACTGATTCTCTTTTACAGTGCCATGTAAAAAAAGTGAAATCCAAATATTATGTAATATTTAAAACTAGAAGACTCTGAAGGAAAAGGTTGAAATTTCTGACAGACAGTTTCACCAAAACATGTTCAAGGAATGAAATCTGTTCAGTATAATTTGAGAAGATAACAGATAATTGACAAGCTGTCATATCAGTTTTCAATGCGCATGAATTTCTGACTAACCCCCAAGCTATACTCTTGAAATTGTTTTACAATTATACTTTTGGACTAGTAATAAGACTGAATAAAATTTATCATTAACCTAACATAGGTTGACAAATCCAGCAAACCATCATTTAGAACCATATTGAGTTTCCAGCTTAAAGAAGCTTAGTTAAGCAAGAAACAAGGCATCATTCATCATCACATATGAAAGTGGCAAGGACACCACAGGCACCTAATTCAGCTGCAAACATATCAGTCACACATTTAGAATCAAAATTCTAATCTTAGACCAAGATATATAGATAAGAAAGAACACCAACATAAAACTAATAAAATATATGAATAGCTATTTCATTAAAATTATCTGAAAAATCAAATAGAATTAAACATCAGGATTTTAATATAAATGACACCAAAAAATTGGAACTAAAAACTCTACTGTCGGAGCGAATTACTTACGGTGCAACATGACTGTTAACCAGGATGAAGTAGATCCTCCAAAACTTCCTCTCTTTCATCACACGTGGGCATAACTGATACCTTAGCTTTGAGATTTCCTGAAGAGATGAAAGACATTAATACAGTTAACCAATTCTAGGAGATTAAGCCTTATAAAGTTCATAATGTTCATTCTTATTGAAAAGCCAAAGTGATAAAACTAGTCTGCTTTGTGTGTGTGTGTTTTCCAAGGTTGCCTTGATGATTATGCAAGATCTTTCTAAACTTATTAATCACCTCAGAATCAATATATATGTTTAATGAAATGACAGGACCTCTAATCTTCAAAGAGACGTGAGTGATATAATAAAGGGAATATTATAAAACTGCCCCCACAATATTCTCAATATATCCCGTATTTGGTACCACAATAAAGAACATAACCGGCACCAGTGCCACTATCACAGCCTCCATGAAATACAATAACTAAATGACAAAGTGATGCTGATAGACGAAGCTCCACAAAAAGCAAATATGCTGAGGGGATGGGTTTGGAAAATAGAAGCTCTTACCATGATATTGTAGTCATCACCCCAGATTTTACCGAGTCTATTACAGTTGGCTAGCTATAAACCAAATTATTTAAGCATCTTTAGTTCAAAGCAGCTACACTTGGACAGAAATCATGCAATTTCTAGATATTCTTGAGAGACCATGATTTTCCATGTCAAGTGATTATCCTCTCTGAGAAAATTTATTTTTTCTCCTAAAAGAATCTAGAATCCCTCGAGGATTATGAGTATAAAGTATTGTACTTCACCTATCAATATGTCGGAGATAGATTATTGAGGGACAAGCTTAGAGCTCCTTTCATCCAAAGCATTCAAATCCCAAGTAAGATGCCTTGTGATCTGTCCCTGTTGCCTTTGTCTTCAGCAATTTGGAACTTTGTTCAATATATGGAAAGAGCTAGCATTAATCCCAGCAACTTAAATCATCAAATCCCAATCAATCTTCAGGCAGAAGCATGAACTAAAATTTGTAAGTCCCAAGGATTCCAGAACCACGCTTGATTCAATCGAATCGGTGCACCAGACTACGAAAATGGTCTAATATATTTTCTTAATTGCGTTAACTCTTAGGTATTTTCCCATCAAAATAGCAACAACTGAAGACTACTCCCAAGGTTGTCCAACATCACCGTACCATATTTACCCTCTGCTATTTTATAGCATACCAATACTAGCACGTCCACTGCGTCATTACTGCTGTAGCCACTATCACAGTCATCACCGTTTCCACCCATATATGCTGAATTGACAAACACCCAACCAGCTGAAACAGTCCACTCATCGATGACCACAACTTCAATCTCAGGCAAGAAATAGAATTGAGCCATTGCTAGCGGAAGATATCTACTTTTCACCAATATGTGACATAGCAATAGCCACATGTATATAATATAACCATCACTGCTACTTCCAAAAATCACAAACTGCCACACTACACTTCATTTACAGCCAAACCAGGCCCAAGTTCAACAAAAGGAGCATGGTAGCTTGTCACTTACATAGTATATTTGAAAGAACCAAACCTGACTCTTCATTGCTCCTTTTACCGCCTACATTATCCCCTTCATCAGGTTGTCTTAACTGTGATACTTTCTGAGTATTGAGCATGGAGGTTCCAAAAACCAGCTAGCATTGGATGAGGAATCATGATGGTTGAAGTCTATTACTATCATATATGAAAGCACTCCATGATTTTTTATTGTGGTAGGGATAGATATGGAAAGCGGTCTTGGTGGTGGAAGGTAGGTCATGTTGGTGGTACTTTTTGATGGGTAGAATTCATGATGGCATCCGAAGGTTCTGGTGATTTTAACTACTGGTACTGGTGGAGAGGTGCATAATCTATTGGAGGGTGCGAGAGAGAAGACAGGCACATAATTATAGTGATAGTTTCAATGTGTTCTTTATCTTTCAAGTTTCAAATGAATCATGTTTTATGGTTCCGGGAGTTTTTGGTGAACAGGGACTGAAGAAATGCCTACTCTCATTGCTCATATTTTATTTTTTATTTTTTATTTTTTGTTAATAAAGATATATTATTAATAATATATAATATTAATTATAAAAAGTGTAAACAAAACATATGCTACAATATTTTAATCTAATATTATGAATATATAACTTTATAATATATTTATTATATATATAGTAACATAATTAGTAAAAGTATTGAAAATATACATTAAATTATCTAAGTACTTACACATAATTTTGTATAGTTATATGTATACCAAATAAAAAAATATTAATAAATTATAAAGAATTTAATAATACTTATAGTATGAGATTTTAATTGTCCGAAAAAAGTTTTTTTCAGTAATTGAAATGTATAATATATTAATTTTAATAAGATAGATAAACATAAGCTATTTTCCAAAACTAAAATTAATCACAATAGTCATGAAAATACATTTTTAAAATATGATAATAGCAATTTTAATTTTTTATATCTTTCAATTCTTAAAAAAAAAGGTTTAAACCATGTAATGATTGATCTCATTTTAGATATATATATATATATATATAATGCAATACCAATAAAAAGAAGTAAACATCATTGTTATTATTAACATTAGATTAATTCATGAGAATCACCAAATTTCAATATAAGTTTACAAGCAGAGAAATATTACATAGTATGTGTCTTTGTACAAATATATGTTCATAAATAAATATAAAACATTATAAGTTAATTGTTTAAACTTGTTAATTTACAAAAGTACAAGAGGTTACAAACTGATATTAAAATATAACAATGAAATTCATATGCATTATATAATTTATATTAAATAATTATTTACAAAACAAAATTATCAAAAATTTAATTATTGATTAAGATTATTTTAGATAGATGTTTGATAATGCAAATAAAATAGCATATTTTATTATTATCTAAAATTAAAATATGAGATATTGATTAAATAAAATCATAATATATGATGAATTTTGAATATGAATTTGATATAATATTGATTGTGTAGTTAAATATATGAAAATGCTTAAAAATTACAGAAATATATAAATGTTTAAAGAATAGAAAAAAGCTCGCGAGCTTTCGAACACAAATACTTGGGCCCGAGCTTGAGTCAACTCGACTCGGCTCGAAAATTTTCGAGCTCTGTCAAGCTCTTCGTAGTGGAGGTAGCAAGTAAAAGACACTGACTATTTGAACCATGTAATCCAAGTTCTGCCACATCAGGCAATATGCTAACATTGAAACACAGGTAAGGCATGCTATAATTGAACTTGTATCTGATTGTAGGGAGAAACATGAGAATAATTTTCCAGCACCCTCAGGAAGGTTTCTGGCTGGAAATATGTACCTTGGTATCACGAATGATACTAACCTTCACTGTCGAGAGCACAAGCTTCGCATGCTTTTCTTGCCACTCCGTGAGATCCTGTCGAACATTTGAAACCGCGGGAATGTCAGACACCTCCGAGTCATCTGCACATAAGAATTGCTGGTTGACGTAAGTTTTTGCATCAGAATTAGAAATACATGATTAGAAACTGGAAAACAACTTTATGTTTAGGCATATTCCAGCTTAAAAGTAATTAAGAATCTGATAATAACAAAACTGCATTGAAGAATAGTACAAAACATAAATACATATTTTCTAACTATAACAATACAGTTGGCCCATCAGTAAACTTGAACCAATAATGAAAGTGAGATTTTAAATAGAGTGCTCCATTATCTAGGTTACTCCTAGATGACTAATTAGTACCCTGCTCTAGAGTCCTATTCCTCGTTCTAACAAGGAAAAGCCTATTAAGTGCATAAAATTACATATACAGTTCATTTCTAGAAGAGTTTATCATTGTGAGGAATTGATAGTATGTTGTATTTGCCTGACCCTTGCATAAAATTCTTTCTTTTCTGTGTCTTTTTCTTCCCTTTCTCCTTTCTCTATGATGTGAGTAAATTCTTTTCCTACCAGTCTAAGTAGATGAGATAGCTATATGCCGAAACTCCAATATGGTGGTGCTATAATGTAAAATTTCCATTGATCAACAATTCAATGCATAAACCAAATAAAAGAAAAAATCTTTAATGTTCCACTCATAAGATCCGTAAATAACTAAATACATACAAGAACTATGTAGACTAATAAACCAAAAGCAACTATCCCATTCACAGTTAGACTATTTCCTGATCCACAAATAGATGACGTCTCAAAGTACATTTTTTGCTAGTAGTTCCAGAGAAGCTAGCAGCATAATATAGCGAGTTGATGCATATATCCTGGATAAAATAAATGAGCCTACTTTCACTTATCCTCTTTTTTGGAAAATTCCTAAAATCTTATCCAATGAAACATATATGAGCAACAACGACAATAATCATTGTTAACAGAAAATTTATTTTTAGACACTCAAGTTCTACCCTGGTCAACAAAGAGCACTCATTTTCCAAAAGTAGCAAAATTTACCACTCAAGTTTAGAGGAAAAAGAACTTCTAGTCATTCAGTTTCACCCTAGTCACACAAAGTGCACTCATATCTCGGAAGCAGCATGTGTGATCAGCTAAGTTTAATCAAAAGTGACCCTTCTTGTGCAAAATCAATGGAAGTCCAGAATCAGAGATAAAGTACTGAAGACTTAATTTAAATAAGGAACTTAATTCCTGACCTTCTTTAAGAAAGACAGAGGCTGAGTTTTCCATGTCTCTGGTGCAAGTTAAATTGCAACCTCTCAGATGAAATTCTTACTGCTAGTAAAGTTGAGCTAAATGAATGAAATCTAGTGCGTGAATCTTACAAAATCATCTCAATTAATAAAATTTTAGATACAATTCTTATTGTTTGCAAAAGTTAATCTAAACCATAAGAAGTTGGCTTTGGTTATAATGAATCAAGGAATTAGAGGTCCGAGAAAATTCCAGAAGAGAAACTGAATTACATGACCCCGCCTGTGTCACCAGAATCCTATCATTTTTGCATCATTGTCTTGGACTTCTGCCTGAAGTCTTCCAGTAAAATTTAGCCTAAGAAGCGACACTTTTGGTGAACTTAGCTAATGAAATAAGCTACTTCTGTAACATCAGTGCTCTTTGTGTCACTAAAGTGAAACTTGAATGAAAACAATCGCCTTCTTCCCCTGCACTTGGGTGATGAAAGATGCTACTCAGAATTCTAGTGTTCTTTTTGTGGCTAAAGTGAAACTTGAGCAACCAAAAGAATGTTTACCCACCCATTACTACAACAACAAAATCAGCATAAACTCACATGACCAGGCAAAGGAAGCATCTTCAAAATCTCTCTCAGTTTTCTTTTGGTGATATACATATTCAAATTGCTTCCCATTTTGACATTTGTGTTTTTTCCTATCAGTTAGATTGAACTCCTTAGAGTCCATCACAAAAAGCAGCACGTTTGCATCCTCTTTCAAAAGGTCCAACTTCTTCATAGGTCTTAACAACAACTACTTGTAACAACACCACCAACGCAACTTATTCACTCAGCAAATCAAATGTACTAGCTAGTGGCTACTGCCATTTCGCCATCATAAATAAATTTATCAACAGTGAGATATTTGAATTAAAGACAGACACAGATCAAGTAGTAGTACATTGTAGTACAACATCTTCAAGCTGGAAACTCCAGTATAAGCTGACCTACCGAGTACCAACAAGCATCAATAGTTCCATTGGGTCAACTTGGAAAGAAACAAACAAGCCACATTCGCCGAACGAAGAAACATATCACCAATCAGAAAGCAGATAAACAAATCAAGCAGTAATACATTAGAGTACAACACCTTCAAGGGGGAAATCCTGGAAAGTATTCATGGTAATCCCTTTGACAAACTCCCTCAAGTCATCCGAAATCCCGTACGTCTCGAGATCAGCCGCCTCAATGCCGCCCTTCTGAGCAGCCGCGTCGACGAGATTAGTCAGCGCGACGGCCGCGGGCGGAATTTGAGCGGTGATCTGATCGGCACGCTTGAGAGCCTCGGCGGCGAGTTCCTTGGACTTCTTGGACGCCTCGGCAGCCAACTCCTTGGAGCGCTTAGAGGCCTCCAATACGACGCCAGAGAGGTTGGCCGAGGCGATGCCCTGGGTCAGCTCCTGCGATTTCTTGGCGGCTTCCTCGGCGAAGCTGCGAGCTCTCTGCCAGAAATCCATTGGCTATCAGAATTACGAAAATCAAAGAGTGGAGTGAGGAGGATTTATTGCTGCTAATTGCATTGCTTGAACGGTTTTCAGATGCTGGATTATTTCCTACGTTATGTGACAGGAGACTCTGAATTCTTGTCTGGGGACCGATTCTTGACGATGGCTATGTATAATGAGACCTTTGTAATTTGCAATTTTACAAATAATCCATTTCTATGTAATTATAATTTCGGAATTCAGACCTGGCTTAATTCTTTTTTTATTATAAAAAAAATATATATAAATATATTTAAAATAAATTATATAAATATAATAATGGGTCTGCGACTCTACCAATTTTTTTTTTTTTTTGAATTTTTGGCTTGGAGTTGCATACAGAGTCCTCGACTTGGATTCGCGGACCCAGTCAAAAACTCCCCATTTTTTTCTAACTTTTTATAAAAATTATAGTTATATACTTATTTATAATTTTAAATTTACAAAATTTTAATTAATAATTACTTTAAGTTAATTCTATAATATTGAATAAATAATTAAATCATTAATAATCTATTAATTATAATAAATAATAATGATATTTATTGTTAATTTTAATAATTTATTAACTATAATTAATAATAACTTTAAGTTTTAAAATCCAAACTAATAAAATAATTAAATAAATACACATTTAAATAGTTTAGTAATTGCAATAAATAATAATGTTAAAAGTTTATTAATTAAAAAAATCCAATTAACTATTACATTATTTATCGTGGACGACCCTGCACTGGCATATTTGATCTTCTTGAAGTATCTCCTCTTTATTGGCCTTATTGTCTTTTGACTCGTTTGCGGTCGATCTCGTTTTGAATACGTGATCTTTGATTTCAACCAGGATGTGTAGAGGTGAGAATAGTAGTGTCATGGACCAACTTAAATTTCGGGACATCACAATAATCTTCCGACTTCAAAGGGTCAAAAGACATAAAATATATGTTTCTATAAGTCATTAGATCATAATAATCCTTAACCATTGAAGCAACATTAATCATGTATGCAACGCATACTTTTTTAGCATGAGACCAAGAGATGCCAAACTGAGTCCACTTCCACATGAACATTCTCAGTAGGCAATTTTTACAATATGGATATTGAGTCTATGTCCATAGTGGCATTTGTAACGATCGATGCGGACTGATAGTATCTCGTGAGTGAATCTCAACGGATTTTTCGTGCCAACGAATGAACATCTTGTATGCATAATCCGTCCATAGTTGATTGTTGTTCAACATTATACCACTCTTTGCCAGCCTCTCACGAAAATAATGGATAGTACGGCGCAGTCACCAGCAGGTGGCGAGCCCCTTTTAAACTCTATTGATGCATTCTGACATGTTGGTTATCAGAATATCGCATTGACATCCACCATCATGAGAAGCTGTCCATTTTTCCTTATTAACTTGGTCTAAGACTTCAAACGCTTCTAGTTTGTGACTCTTTATCTCCTGCATAATTTGATTGAACTTTCCAATTTGATATTCAGAGTCAACTCTTCGATAAAAATTCTTCAATTCTACATTCTTATATCAACTATTAAAATTAGAACACACGTGCCTTAAACAATATCGATGCACTTTGTGAGGTGGCACAAAGTCCGAACTTTCACGTACTGCTTTAATGATACCTGGATAACGTCAGAAATAAGGCACATCCCAAGCCGCTCTTTTATAATATTTTGTTCAACTATTGAAGAAACCACTTCCAAAATGAATAGGATTCTTCATCGATATTACGAAGACAAGAGGGAGTACCTGTTGATTCCCATCCGTGGAAGCTGTAATCAACATGTTGTACTTGTACTTTATGTATAAATGGGTTCCATCTACACAAATGACTTTGCGACAGAGTTAGAGCTTTTCAATACACAGTTTGAACGTCCAGAAGACGTATCCTATCACATATACACCAATTGACTACTGGAAAGTTTTGTGCTCCCATTCAACAATAGTTCCTGTATTAAACTTTTGGAAAGCTCTCATGTAACTTGGTAGCTTTCAAACTGAGCTCTCTTATGTGTCATAAACAATTTCACGAGTCATCTTTAACATGTACTATGCCTTTTGGTAGGGTATGTCGAACCTTGTATGGTCCTCCACAGTTTGAATGATATATTTTATTCCATATGCGGGGACGCATTTCACCTGTTCTCAAAACAAAGAAGCAATATATGCTCTGTTTATATTACCATGTTCAAGGGACATGTCATTTAAAATATATGTATGGTCCCCCCTATATTTGGTTATTGTACAATGTCCAATTATTGATTTTATTATACCCCGAAGCTCCCATCTACACCACATATCTGGAAAACAAAAATCAATCAATCAACTAATGGTGTATGCTTATACAATAAATATGTGCATATATATATATATATATATATATATGCTACTTACAGACCACTTTCCACTTGATTGGCGAATTCTCTACTATAAAATACTCGCAGCCTGCATGTTGTATCGAGTGGTCTTTCGCTGCTTCTATTAAATGTTCTTTATTTTTTAATTTCCCACGTCAAGCCTATCTTCATTAGTATTATAAAATTTTGCGTACTTTAAATTTGGGACCTCAATGCATCTGCATGTATTTTTGAGAATATTTATTCAAAAAATGGTATAGAGCGGTAAAATATTTGCTCAGTAGTTCTGTTGGCATAGCCTATTCAAAAGATAATGACATACCTTGTGCAAATATTTCAGCCATAACATTTATGTCAACATCGTCCGGGTCATCCTTGGGTGGAATTGTATATTCCACTGCATCTGGTTTAGAATTACCATCTGAAAAATTTGCAAAACGTCCGCAACAGGGTCTTTTGCATCATCCTCATGAGGTATAAAATTTTTAGTTACGTAAGTATGTGATTTGGTAGGCTCTGTGTAATGAATTTTAATGTTTTCTAGGCCTTGGGTAATAGTGACCATGTCGGAAGGAGTGAAATTCAATTTGCCCCCCTGTGTTATGCAAAAAGATCAAAAACCCCCCTATGAAAAATTAAATATCAGTTTCCCCCCTGTGTACAAACAATATATCACACCGCCCCCGGTCAAAAAAGTCTAATTTTATAGGGAATGACTAAAATGCCCTTCCTGGTCAACTTGGTCAACCTAAAACTATTATAATTTATAAAAATAAAATTATTATTTAAAAAGTAATAATCCCACCCCACCCCACCCCCACACACCCCCGACTGATTTCCCCCCCCCCCGCACCCATCGGCCGCCGCCGCCACCGCACGTCGCCCGCCCCGCTCCCCGCACCCCCGCGCCCCATCGTCGCCCCGTCTGGGCAACGCCGTCGCCCAGAACTATTTCTAGGCGACGGCGTCGCCCAGATGCCGAGGGCGACGCCCGTCGCCCACGACAGCGGTGGGAGACGGCGTCGCCCTCGCCTTCCCTGGGCGACGGCGTCGCGCTCTCCGGTGCCGTCGCCCAGGGGTGAGGAGGGCGCGGCGGCGACTTCGCCGCCGCTTCTTCTACTTCTTTTTTTTTTTAAATTAAAATATAATTAATTTAATAATAAAAAAATTATATTAAAATATTAATATAATTATATTTATAAATATATTATAGTTATTAATTTATTTTATGTATTATATAATTTATATATATATATATATATTATATATATTATATATATTAATATATGGAGGGCAAAAATGTCCAAAAAAGACACTTTTCGCACCAAAATTCGCAGTCAACGAGCGTGAGCAGCAACCCTTGGTCTCAGGGGTATTTTTAAACTTTATTTTATATCACAGGGGGTGTAATTGATATTTTAATTTTTCAGGGGGGTTTTGAACATTTCTAAAATCACAGGGGGGGTTTTTGGATTTTTCCCATGTCGGAAGTATAATATTCAGCATCACAATTAGAAGTGCTTGCATAAAAATCGACATTAGGAGTACCTGGACAAAACTCGGGATTAGAAGTTCCCATCAAAAAATCGGTGTTAGAAGTAGAAGGGAATTGGGTGGCTAAAAGCGCCATGTATTCGCCCCACTATTGGCTCATTTGTGGATTAGCATCAAGGTATATTTGTTCGGATTTCGGCGTACACCTCCATTATTAGATAGCCAGCCGTAGGGTCCAAAAAAATGACAAAATGTCATTATTTTTTATTTTTATGAGAGTTTCTTCAATGCGACCGAGATATTGGCATGAATGTTTTGTGGATACTTTCAATAAGTATTCATTACTATCAATACCTCCTAATATATCCTTGCTAGAAATTGAGCATAAGTTGATGAACGAGGTATCCTCATCACCGCAATAGGCATATGATCATATGTAACAAACCAACCATCGGTAGATAATTGACCACCAAAACACACAAAAAATTCTATATGAGAAGATGAAGTTGACGTTTTTGATATGCAAAAGGCTTTGATATGTGAGAAGATAATTTTTTTTATATGTTCAAATCAGCTGAAATTTGAATATGGGAACTAAACAAAACACAACTGAAATTTATACACACTTAAATCTGCAAAAAGTCAGGAGTAAAAATTTTCGACCTCTGACATTTATACAGAACAACTTTATATAAAATTGCATGCATGGAACTAACTCGTTAGCTTTTGGTCGCATACCAACTGCTGGCACGCATCACGCTGACATGCATCAGCGTGATGTGACTTGACAAGTATGATTTGAAGTCACATTTTTTTTTTCTTTTGATATTCTCGCATGCAGGTGTATAAATTAATGCACCGGTCCCAATTCTTTATATGCCTCACTTTTCAACTTTAAAATTTCAAGTGCTTTAAAAAAACTATACACAGATTAAAAAAATATATTTCTAAAATTATGGATAGAGAGATGTATGCTGTTCACGTGATGGTATTGTATTGTCGCAAAAATTGCAACACAGATCTAATGATATTCCTGATAGTGACATTGATGTAGAGCTACAGGCAAAACGCGCAGATGGTACATTTTGGAATTACTTTAAAGATCATGACCTGCATGTTTGTGTTCTTGGCCCAGATAAGATTTTATGGTGTTTATAGATGTGAATGGGTCGTATATGATTGTCATCTCATTACTGCACTGGTGGAGAGGTAGCGCCCTGAAACACACACTTTTTACCTTTGTGTAGAGGATGCCATAATTACTTTTGAAGATGTCTAAGTAATTTGGGCACTACCGATTGATGGTGAGCCTGTAACAGGTCTTAATATCGAGAGATCCACTTCTGAATAGCAAAACTACTGCCAAACATATTTAGATTTTTGGCCAACTGATGATGCACTCAAGGGTTCACGTTTGCTTACCAATGCAATTATGAACTACATAAAGACGGTCAAAATTATGATACGCATGTTACATTGCAATGCTCCTATTAGGAGGGTTAATGTGCCCTGATTCATCTAAAAACCTGGTACTGCTACTATATCTTACAAAATTAAAGGAAATATGCGCAACCAGGTACTACAGTTGAGGCAGTGTTGTCCTTGCATTTTTATATCGAGAATTATGTATGCCTGCATCAGAGGCAAAGCGGCAATTGGTGGTGCATTGTAGTTGGTACAGGTAATAGTAACTTATTATATCTGTAAGTAGATATTTTTTAATAATATTTTAGTAACTAATTAAGTTTACATCATTTTACAATTTAGGCTTGGTAATGTATCTTTCCACTTTCCCCTAATATTGGTGCGAAACGTCTATATATGGATCAAGTCCAATTAATTAATGATCATTCCTCCTAGTAGTACCATACGGTGCAACATGGAACTGTAGGCACAACATCACCTAAACAATACGAATAATTGTACGGGTGATAAGAGATATATTGGATGATATGCAGGATAATTAGGTATCTAATCTTCAAAAAAATTACATTTATCTATACAATATTAAATGCATATCAATTTACATCATTTTATTTTTTACAGTTTATCTGGCAACCATATGACATTGACTTAGATCGTATTATGGCCTACGCAGTTGATTTTATCCCTAAGTTGTGGACGTCAACATGTCCTCTGATTTTCTATGCCATTATGAAAATCCATCATCCCGAGCGGGTCCTTCGTCAATTTGGGATGAGACAAAATATTCCCAAAATACTAGATTCTTAGGACATGAGCCTGCATTATATCTCCCGTAAGCGCATACGGGCACATATCGGGGCTTACAATAAATACTATACATTAGTAGATCACAGAGAAGACATGACACAATTGTACGTAGACCACCAATTTTCAACGAAAGACATACAAAACTTGGATATTGAAAATGGTATAACAACATAACACTTTGTTTTGTTTCATCATCTACTAATAGGTGTATGAAAAGTGGACACCAACCTGGAGATACATGCATGAGAAATATTGTGGTATGTTATATAATATAAAATATGTTATTTATATTGAAAATTATATTTTTTTTACATATTTCAGACTTAACAGATACATCCTTTCGTCTAAGTACGCAACTTAGACCAATAGATGTTGAAGGTCTCAATAGGTTTTTAGACATATATGATGCCCCTTAAACAATATTTGTGAGTTCGTCATGCAATCAAAAAATAATCCACCAATAAATGAGAATACTCCGTCCACGTCCCACATGCAAAGGAGAAGTTGTAGCCGAATGTTTACTAGTTCAATTGAACGTGATAATATTGGGGTGGATATAGTTGGTCCTTCTACAACGTATAAACCTCAAAATTACTAT
This sequence comes from Sesamum angolense, assembly GCA_034509725.1. Classification (NCBI taxonomy): domain Eukaryota; kingdom Viridiplantae; phylum Streptophyta; class Magnoliopsida; order Lamiales; family Pedaliaceae; genus Sesamum; species Sesamum angolense. The sequence continues at coordinate 13,299,091 of JACGWL010000009.1, forward strand.
GTGCCTCAACAGCCACAACAAGATGATTTGTTGCAATCAGCTTCATACATGTCAAGTCATGCAAATCTTATTCTGCTTATGTTGATCTTGGCCTTGGCATTGATATTAATCAATCATATGCATCAGAATATAAAGTTTCACCAATTTTATTTTCCTCATTTAGTGCATATCATGATCATGTGGAGTCCAATTATGCAACAACATCAATTCGGTTGCATATTAATACGGATGATGATGATAATAAATAAAATAAGCCAACACAGAATGTGGTTGAGGAAATAAGAAGATCTCGGCGCCAACGCCACCGACACAAGTGTGGATGGCGGTCATTTTTAATATTTGTATGTAACTATTACAATATTTGTAACAGTTGATCGTGTCTTTTTTATTAATAAATTTAAAGTTATTATTAATTATATTTAATAAGTGTAGAAAATAAGAATGGAAAAAGAGAATGTTCTATTTTACTATTAATCATTCCACCTTTATATATAGAGGTGGAATTTAGAGATAACTACAATTAAATAGATAACAATAGATAAACACAAATAGAAAAATAATCACAAAATATTCTAACACTCCCCCTCAAGCTGGAGCAAATATATCGATCATGCCCAGCTTGTTACACAAAACATCAAATGGCTTTCCTCCTAAGGCTTTGGTAAAAATATCTGCTCTTTGTTCTGTAGAAGGGGTAAAGGGAGTGCAGATTTCCTGACTCATGACGGCCTCACGAACAAAGTGACAGTCGACCTCAATATGTTTAGTCCTCTCATGGAAAATAGGATTGCTGGCAATATGAATAGCTGCTTGATTGACACAGTGCATAGGTACTGGGTCATCGTACATAAAACCCAACTCTTTCAGTAGATTCTTCAACCATCAGATTTCACTAGTGGTGTGAGCCATAGCTCGATACTCAACCTCAGCACTTGACCTAGCAACTGTAGTTTGTTTTTTACTACGCCAAGTCACAAGATTCCCACCAACATAGGTGCAATATCCAGAAGTAGACTTCCTATCATCTTCCGCCCCAGCATAATCTGCATCAGAGTAAGCTTCTATTTTCACATGTCCATGTCGCTTGAACAATAACCCTTTACCAGGAGATGCCTTTATATACTTCAACATCCTTAGAGCAGCTTCCCAATGAACTAATCTTGGCTTATCCATAAACTGGCTTACCAAACCAACGGCAAAGGAGATATCAGGTCTAGTCACAATTAAATAGATTAGCTTGCCAACAAGTCTTCTATACTTTGTCTTATCTTCCAAATAATTACCGTCGTCATTCAAAATCCGGATTAGAATCCATAGGAGTGTCCACTGGTTTAGTGTTGAGTAAGCCTGCTTCGTGAAGGAGGTCACACGCATATTTTCTCTGAGATAGAGAGATTCCATGTTTGCTATGAGCGATTTCAATCCCCAAAAAATACCTTGGTCTCCCCAAATCTTTAGTGACGAAGTGCTTCTGTAGGTATGTCTTGGCCTCTTCAATTCCGACAAGATCACTACCGGTGATCAAAATATCATCAACATAGACTGCAAGAACGACCATACCTGATGTCGTAGTTTGGACAAAGACTGAATGATCTGCTTGGCATCGTGAAAAACCAAACTCACCAATAATACGACTGAATTTATCAAACCATGCTCTAGGACTTTGTTTAAGACCATAAATAGCTTTCTTTAATTTGCACACCATTCGTTGCTTCTCCCCCTGAGCAACATAACCTGGAGGTTGCTCCATGTAAACAGTTTCATTCAAGTCACCATAAGAAAGCATTTTTATGTCCATCTGATACATCGGCCAACTGAAATTGACTGCCAAGGAAATAATACGCGGATAGAGTTAAGGCGAGCGACAGGTGAAAAAGTTTCAAAATAATCTACCCCATATGTCTGAGTAAAGCCCTTTGCAACCAGACGAGCTTTATACCGTTCTAGGGTCCCATCGGCACAAAACTTGAGGGTAAATACCCATCGGCAAGCAACAATATCGGCATTAGGAGGTACCTCCACAAGTTCCCATGTCCCCCTTGAAACGAGAGCAGACATTTCGTCGTCCATGGCCATCTTCCACGCCGGGTGTCGTAGCGCCTCACAATAAGTATTAGGATAGAAACAGATGAAAGTGATACAGAAAAAGCTCGATAATTAGGACTAAGATGTTGAAAGGAAAGAGAGTTTGCTAAAGGATGAGCAGTACAAGACCTTTTGCCTTTCCGAAGAACAATAGGGAGATCATCGGTTGGTGTTGCAGAAGGGTTTCCAGGAGCTGCAGTTGGAGGAAGATCGGGCGGAACAATGAGCGTGGTAGTGGTGGAGCGGTTACGGCGGGAATATACCTGTAATGGGCGGGTAGGTGGCTTTGTATGCAGGGGAACAGACATTGTGGGGGCAGGCAAGGGAACTAAGGGTGGAGGAATAACGACAGGAGACTGTGGGGAGTAGAAAGAAGTGGATTCGAAGAAAGTAACATCTGCAGATGTAAAGGACTTACGAGACTGAGGATCATAACACCGATACCCTTTCTGTGTCAGTGAATATCCCAGAAATATACATTTGACAGAGCGAGGAGAAAGTTTATCAAGATTAGGGGAATAGATATGGACAAAGCACACACACCCAAAGACCCTAGGAGCTATCCCAAATAAAGGCTTATCAGGGAAAAGGCAAGAATACGGAGTATCTCCATGACAGTTGAAGGCATGCGGTTAATAAGATAACATGCAGTGAGAACAGCATCCCCCCAATATGACTTGGGAACATGCATGTGTGTCATTACAGTCCGAGCAACATCAAGGAGATGGCGATGTTTGCGTTCTGCCACGCCATTTTGTTGAGAGGTATATGGGCAAGAAGTCTGGTGTAAAATCCCTTTGGAATTACAGAAGTCCGAAACACTTTTCTGGACAAACTCAAGTGCATTATCAGTACGAAGGATGCGAATATTAACAGAGAATTGAGTGTAGATTTCATTGTAAAAGGAAGTAATGATAGTAGGGACTTGAGATCTATCCTTGAGTAAGTAGACCCAAGTCATTCTAGAATAATCATCGACAAAGGTGATAAAGTAGCGAAACCCACGAAGAGATTCAAAACGACATGGACCCCAAATATCAGAGTGAACTAAAGTAAAAGGAGAGGAACTACGTTTTTCGACTCGAGGTGGAAAACTAGCACGATGGTGCTTACCTAGTTCACATGACTCGCATTCTAAGCGAGCCGAATCAATAGGTAAAATTTTCTGTAATGTAGGAAGGGATGGATGACCAAGACGAGAATGCCACTGAAGAGGGGAAACCGAGGCAGAGGGCGCGAGCATCGACAGGGGGAGTTGTATCGAGAAAGTATAGACCACCACGCTCATGACCGGTACCAATCGTCTTCCGTGTTTGCAGATCCTGAATCACACGGTAAGAAGGGTAAAAGGTTACAGAGCAATTGTGTGTTTTAGTAAGGTGATTAACAGATAGTAGATTAACAGGGAACTTGGGGGCAAAGAGCACATTGGTTAGGGTTAGATAATCTGTGGGTCGAACTGCGCCGGAGCCAGATATTGGAGAGTAGGAACCATCAGCGATGCGAACAGGAGGGAATTTTGGAGAAGTAGAGAAGGTTAAAAAGGAAGAACGATTACCAGTGAGATGGCTAGTAGCACCAGAATCTATCATCCAAGACTCACCGTGAGACGCAATAAAGGTACCCGGAGAGGAAGGTGTGGCAGAGGAGCAGCAGGGCGATGGAGTAGCTGCTCATATTCCTCACAACTCAATGTAACCGTATGTACCCTTTCATTCAAATTAACATGAGCCATTTGAAGGAAACAAGGGAGTAATCAGAGCAGCATCATGGAGCAAAGAATATGATGACAATAAAGAATAAGGCATTCAGGCCATGGGCGGCGGAGGACGGCTGTCTGGCGGCGCGAGCGGCGAGGAGGTGGTGCGCTCTAGTGTGCCGGAGCCATGGCCGCGTTCTTACTGCGCGGAGGACAGCGCCGCAGTGGTGCGCGGATGCGCGAAACAGCCCCGCAGCGGCGGGCTACGCGACGGACAGAGGCGCGCGCCGAGCGGCGCGCGGAGGAGCGCCTGAAGCGGCGGGGAACAGCGCCGGGAGGCGCGCGGAGCAGCACCTGGAGCGGCGCGGCCGGCGGCGAGGGGAAAAGGTGGAGTTGTGTGGCGGCGGGTGAGGGTGGCGGGATTAGGGTTTCACTGATTGGGATTAGGGTTTCACTAATTAGGGTTTAACCCTTTTTTTTTTTTTTTTGAACCTGCTCTTATACCATGTAGAAAATAAGAATGGAAAAGGAGAATGTTCTATTTTACTATTAATCATTCCACCTCTATAATTTTTTTTTTTTGAACCTGCTCTTATACCATGTAGAAAATAAGAATGGAAAAGGAGAATGTTCTATTTTACTATTAATCATTCCACCTCTATATATAGAGGTGGAATTTAGAGATGACTACAACTAAATAGATAACAATAGATAAACACAAATAGGAAAAGGATAATCACAAAATATTCTAACAATAAGTTATTGAAATTAGTAATTATAAGAAATAATATAAATACAATTCTTATTTATTATAAGAAGTAGATCATTAATGTTTATTAAATATTATAGAATAAATCTAATATTATTTATTACAATTTGTTTTAAAATTATAAATAAGTATATAAATATAATTTATATAAAAAATAAAGAAAAAGAAAAAATGGAAAGTTGCAGACTAGATCTGCGACTCCAATAGTCATTAATAAGTAAACCAAATATGAATTTTTGTTCAATTTTTTTTTATTAATATCAATAAATTTAGTAAATTTTGACTAATTAAGAGATTTATTAGTTAGAGGGAAGCAAACCACAGAGGTATTCAATATAATATTTTTTTACCCTCCCCCCCCCCCCCCCCCCCTCTCTCATGTTATTATGCACTTTTTGGGCTCAAGATAAAAATAATTAAATGAATTAATTAAGTAGATTATAAAAAGTAAAAATTACAAAAAAAGAAAATAAATAACTGATAACACCACATCTCCATCAATATATATATATATATGAAATATATATACTATTTTTTCGTTTGATTCACTGCACAATTCTTTAAGTAACCTCAAACTCCTTCAATCAGTATTGTCATGGTTTCGGTGTGGTTTAACAATTTTAACACTTATAACAAAATAAAATATTTTGAGCTTCTATGAGTTGAATATAAAGTCTTCTAAACAACTAATTAATTTAATCAAATTATTTCATTTATATAATTTTAAGAATTAATTAGTATATATTTAATGATTCTATCTTTTGAGGTTTTTGTTAGTTCTAAACCAAAATCAAACGAATAAGTGCAGTATCATTTTGACATAAATTTAAAATTGTGGTTTGTTCAATAAATCATAATAAATGATTCAACTCGACCAGTTTGAGCGATGTCAAATTTTTTTGATCACCCTACTTGATATCTATCCATATGTCAATACCTCAATTCTCAATTGTACAAGTTAAGCAACTATCCATGGTTTCGATATCAAATATCTAAGAATCAATTCTCAATCACACACATTTTCAGATTTCACCTCTGCACAAAAAAAAAAAAAAAAGTAGAATGAAGGCTATCATGATCGTGTTTGTTTTCTGTTTTTCCGTTCATGAACTTCTACTTTCTCCACCAAAGATGAGGAGGAACCCTGGACTCTTAACCTAAACACCTCCTCAAATCCAGGAGGAATGGCAGGACACTACTCCATGACATTTAGTGAAGGAGGCATGGTCACGGGATCAAAACACATCTGGAGATAGAAGCAGACTAAGATTCTTGTCTAGAGGGTATATGTTTCTCTCTAAGAGGTCGCTCGTGAACTAGAACATCGATTCTACATGGGTGTGCTTATGTCCATAATTAAGTTGCATTATTTTATATATAAATTTCTTGGATTGGATGTTGTAATTAATTTATGATATTAAATATCATTGTTTATAATGCATGGTTTGCAATATTATTGGTGCATGATTATTTTAGAAACTTCATGCTCATTTGTGTTAATTGGATTAATATGGATGATCACGAAGCCCATTGGACCTTGTGGATGGTTTTATTTTCTGTTGGATTGGGGTCTGTGTGCCTCTTATTTTTTATCTCATTATTTTTAGCCTAATATTTAAGGTTTGCTTTCTCCCTGTTAATGTAGTCTCCCTAACTGCTATTTGGGGTTTCTTTTCACTTGTAATGAGTGTAACATATTAGAGAGATGTTACTTTTATTTTCTATAATAATTGTAAAAAGCAAACCAAAATAATATAGACCTATGGAAGAAACCCTGGGTTGGTCTATGGAGATCCATGGAGAAGAGGCTTGAAGGACGAAGCCGACAAAGGAGATAAAGCAAATAAAGAGAGATTACAAGGCCCATAAAATGTTAATGGGTTAAAAACTTGTAATAGCGTAGGCCTCCCCTAGACTAACCATAGATCCATTGTGGGCTTCGTGGGTCGCATAGGTTATTAGGCTTGTGACCATCCAATAGGGGCGTGCTAGGCTTTTATTTTGTGTACGATGCATTTTTTAATGATTTTAATATTTATGATATTATGCATGTAAAATACTAATATGTGATGAGGTCTCGATCAAATAATTAATAACTTTCACTTGATTGGACCAAGTTAAAATATTAGACCATGAAAATCGAAATAAACAAAGAAATTGTTATTCCATGCCTTCCATCCATTGTAATGCATGAGAAAGTTGATCTCACCTATACGTGGTCTCATGAGTTGTGGCACGTTTGGACTGAAATGAAGCTGCACTATTATTGTGACGAAGTGAATACACACATATTTTCCTATCTCATAATTCGTGGGGGGCGATAGTCTTCTCTATGATTTGGTTGATGGGTTGGGTCTAACACCAAGTAACGTAATTCACTTAAAGTCGAGAGTATATTCGTGAGGTAAAATATCTTGAGAATCTCATAGGACGAGAATGGTATTAGATACCTCCCACAAGGCTATCCATGTGAATCATAAAAGTGGGTATCGAGAATTTCGCATGTGGATTCCAAGCCTACTAGAAAAAGGTTTCCCATAACGCCATTTGAGAGTGATGAGCTTTCATAGAAATAGTGGGAGGGTTAATGACTAAAGTCCAAGTCCTTAACTTGAATATAATATTATGATAATCTACTAATTTTTCTGTTAATTGTAGATGTCTAAGAATCAACGTAATTCCATACTTGAGGTAAATAAATTCGATGGAAGAAACTATTCGAGTTGGCTGAGAAATCTGAGGATAGTCCTCAATTTTCAGAACCAGACTTATGTTTTGGATAAGTCTCTATCTCGAATTTTTTCAAAAAGGTCCTTGACAGGAGAACATTTTACGTTAAAAAAGTCTACTCAGTGGCATGAGGACAACCAAAAGTATGCAATATCATACCGAGCTTAATGAGTAACGAACTCTAGCGAGGTATGGAGACGTCTGATCGTTAATGCACCGCATGAAAGAACTTTATGAGGTACCAAACCAGCATATTAGATATGCCATGATGAAGGCATTCTTCAGCTCGAGAATGACTAAGGGATCGTCCGTACGAGAGCATGGAGTGATGATGCTATCCCTAGTGGAAAAACTCAAAGACCTCCAGACTTAATTCGAGAAGGAAGAGATGTACGTTAATGTGATCCTACAATCACTACATCCCTCATTTGGTCAATTTAATCAACTATAATATGAATGGGCTTGAGAAAAGCCTTTATAAGTTGATTAATATGTTGGTCCAGTACAAGGCAACAATTGAAAAATATGCATCGACGGTACAAGTGGGAGAGACTTCAACCTCTAAAACGAAGGCTAAAGTTGTCAGACGCGAGAAGAGGAGAAGGATTAGATGTCTTCTACTACTGCTAGCACTTCGAGTGTTTCTTACACCTCTAGGTGGGATAAATGAAAGCGAAAGAGGATTTGTCAGTCAAGGATTCCAAATAATATTTGCATCTATTACCGAGAGAAGGGTCATTGGAAAAGGGAGTGTCTTAAGCTCCTCTCCGATGAAGGTAAAATTTTTAATTCAGTACTAACATAATCACCATTCTACCTCTTGGTATTGGATATCAATGAATTCACAAAGAAAATTATTCACAAATTCTCCATAAAAAGGAATTAGATTCCTATATTAGGAATGAACCATTCAAGAATCAGTGGTGGGAAACTGATGAGAAAGCTCAAGCTGGTCATAACTTAATTATTAGTGACTTATGAGAATATTTAAACTGTTCGAAACTTAGTTGTGTCTAACTGATGAGAGAGCTCAGATGTCTTGGACATCCCTAGTGTTTGTGCCGAAAACAGTATGAAAGTGTTGGTTTAGTGTATTGGACCTGATCTTGTGTATGCTTTGGGCATGACACGATGTATATCAGGAATACGCCAATGCGGCGGTAGACAGTTATCAAGAGTAGTCTTTAATGTCTGAATAAGAATTAAAAAAGTATTTCTGACACACAATTTATGGAGAGTTGATTCTAGAAGACTAAAGCAATACTAACTTCCAGATTCATGTGAATAAATGAATAAGTCCTTAAAGTATAGGCACATTCGGACTTGATGTGAGCATGATTGCTTGAAAGAATTTCAATTAGATGTCCCATCTTAAAAGTTGAATGTGGGACAACTTTAACAAGTCAGTCTTGGAAAGTGGTTTGAATAAAAAAAATGCATCTACTGGATGGATGTGGTGCCTAGCACGGCCGAGCCGTTTGTAGCATTGGAAGCATACGAAAAGGCTAGAGCAAAGCTTTTAGGCTTGAGATCTCATCACAAGATCCATAAAAATTCTTAGATAACAACCATCTGCAGGCAGCGATGGTAAGGGAGATATGCAGTTGGACAGTGTAGCTCAAGTAGAAAATAAATAGACCCACTAAACGAACCGTTGTCATAGATTGCTCATACTCAAAGTTTTTAGAGATATGGGTAATTAGCTTAATGGTCAAGTGGGAGATTGTTGGAATGGACGATCAAAAGCCAATTGGATTGGGTTGTTTGACATTCGTTAATCTTTATCAAATAAAATTTAATTGATGAATACAGTAAGAATTCATCAAGTTGACAATGTGTTTCGTTGTGCTTACCACTAATATTGAACGGGGTTTCAATATCAGAACAAAATGCCCACAGATCGAAATGCTAAACTCGTGGAGTTAGGCTATGCATAGATTTGGCAGCCTTGAAATCAACTCCTGAAGGTCGGTTTGAAACATTCCAAGTCGAGGACCTCGAGACAAGACATCGAGGGTCCTATAGAGACTTGCACTAAGTACTACAGTCGTGTTACATCGGTAGAAGACATAGGTCGTCTGTGCAATTTTAGTAGGTTAGTTAGCAAGATAGTCGACTGACTGAACTGACTCACCGAAATTGTCATATGGAAGCCTCTTAAGGCTTGGTCGGTATGACTTGGATCCCAGATTTTGATAGTATGAGATTAGTCCTCGAACTTGATGAATCATGAAAGTCACGTGCACACAAAGATTGTATCTTGAATTTGGTGAGCAGTGGTTGTGTCGTGAAACATGATCATCATAAGCCTTGTCCAATACAGTCAGAGTGTGTAGCAAGGACGGTGGATTCCAAGAGAGGACCGCTCCTCTATTAGTATCTGACAGCGACATCTCTTAGGCGCTCTGAGATTGTTTAGACTCTTCAAGTTTATGTTCATAGCGATTGATCTAGTTGGAAGGGATTTCCTACGATGATCAGTACAGTAAACGCGTCTCGAGTTTCTAGTATAGTTGCTTACTCAAATGATGGAAATCGACGCTCAATTTCATACCCTAGACTAAGACCAAGAAACGGTTGACTATAAAAATTAATCAGAATTTTAAATTAGCTATCTGAATTAATTGGCTTAATTTTATTGAGCTTGGTCTGATTTATAAATTGAATTTTTAAATGAAAATGAGATAATAAAATGCTTGAATCCTTTAACTGGATTAAACAATATTTTAATATTGGGCTTATAAATTAAACTAAGTTTGATTTAAAGTCCATTAGATATGGGCTTGATTTAAGTTTAATTAATCAAGTCCGGTCTATTAAAATGCAAACCCAAGACCTTGGTTAGACCATGGATAGGTTAAAGAAAGCCAAAACTCTTCTTTGGAAGTGGTGTGGCTGAATTGGTGCCTTAGGGTACACCAAAATCAGCCACAATGTGGCTTAGAGGTATTAGATGATTGTTGGAGTCTTTCTAGATCAAATCTCCTTCTTATCCTGTGACTATGTCACATATAAAGCCTCATAAACATTCATATCCTACCAACAGCTGCTGCACACAAATACCCACAAAATTTCTCTCTAATTTTCTCTCAGAAAACCCTTTCAAGCTCTCAAAGATCAAAAGAAATGTTAAGGTTTTGCTAGCATGAAATCTCCATATCCTTCAGTGGTGGTGTTTTAGTTTTTGGAGGGTCTCTAGATCAAGATATCGCCATGGAAGGATCCGAAAATGGAAAGGAATCAAGGCTTGTAGCCGAGCAAGAAAGACAACGAGGGTAAGTTCCATTTACTTTTATGTTTCTCCTTTTACTTGTATTTTTGTATGGCCTTTGTATTATTTGTACACCGAACGCTAGAAAAAGATCAAGAATACAAACCTTGATCGGAATTTAATTGTATGTTGAAACATTAATTTTCAATTTTTTGCGTTCCGCCGATCCACTCCCTCCAATTATGGCTAGCTATCTAGCAATTGTCCATGACACTAGAGACAAATGAAGATTGTGTGAACTTGTAGGCTTTCGAGTACATACGAGTACGATCCTTTCATTTGCTATCTCCCGATTTTAGTCTAGGTCTTGAAATTAGATATTGATTCATCTTGGATGAGACAATTGTGTATCAACTCCAATCCGTGTTACTCTAACAATCAGCATAGGAAACCCCTCTCCTATTTGATTGAGTATTATGGCTATAGACTTTTTGGAGCTAGATACGTCTTAGAGAACACAAGAGATCATTATTATCACATGATAGATGACAAATCCTATCTTGGAACTTACTAGCCACTATACACATTTCAATTGCACTGGCATTAAGGTTTATAATGACCACTGTAGACATGTAATTTCATGTTCAATTGAATAATGACAATTGTAAAATAATATATTATTTATCAATTTTTATTTATATTTTAAAATTTACTAAATTAATTATAAGTATAAATAGTCAATGTAATTGATATTTTGATATTTATTTTGTCATCAAAATTAATGGCCGACAAGTGGCAAAATGAAGTGTTTCGGCCAACCAAATCATGCTTCGCAGTCAAAGATTCCAGCCAATCAAACCGCCCCACGTGGAGCAATTGCATGTATTCTCCAATCAAATCAAAATAAATATTTCTGATATTTATCTCTTTAAAAAAATGCAAATATTAAAGAGATAATGTCAAATTGACCAATCATATCATTCCAAATATATGATGTATTTATCTCTTTAAATTAAATTATAAAGAGATAATACAAAAGATGTTCAGGTACATCACAACTCTACCTCTTTGACACCTATATAAAGTAGTCCTCAGACCTCATTCAAAACACACAAAGTTCGAGAAGGAAGAGCCAAGCAAGGGAAGATTGCAAAATTTCCACTTTCAAATCATCAAATTTCCGTCAAGATTATAGCGTTTAATTTGGGATTATTGGTGAAAGCCCTCGAATTAATGTTATAGAAATTCAATTCAAGTCCAAATGATATCTACATGGAGATTACCCTTTGAATTAGTCAAATTTATATTTTTGAGGGAATAATCAAGAGATAGAATAGAGATTGTACTCACATTGACATTTTAATCCAAATATTTTTATTTGCGATAATTTATCTGTGTTTTGATTTTTTAGACACGATTAAATTAGCGCTCACAAATTTTGGTACGCCCAGTGGGACTGCTCTACCCTTCATCTCTTCCCTTCATCAAAGAAGAAAGGCATTACATGGATACTCAAGGAAAAGCTATGAAGCAGGTGAATTCCAAACTCGCCATATCAAAGGCTTCAAGCTCCAGTACCAAGAGTGTTGGTGTTACTACGAGCAACATGTCGAAGAAGCTCAAAGAATTTTCACAAATATCTCATCTCGTTGATTAGATCGAGAAGAACTTGCACTCACCTAGCTATGCAAGCGAAAGTGATGCAAATAAATTTCCTCTGACATCTCCTCGTTCCGTGTCTAGCTATTCTTTCACAACAAATGTGGCTTTGATTATGGTGAAAAATGCTACAACTATAAAGGAACAACTTGCGAGTCTGACGAGAGCCATTGAGGGACTTACGAAGCACGTCTAAGAGCAAGATGCACAAATTGCTAGATTGATCAACAAAGCAGATAGTATTGATGCAAGTCATGTCATGGGGAAACAAGTTGAGGCTCATGATGAAGTAGAAATGCCCATAAAACAACATTATACTGAAAATGATAAGTCTGCAAAAGAGCTTCAAATTTCTACTGACGGGTTGATTCTTGTGGACCAACTGAAAGAATTCATTGAAGGAACCATCAGAAGCAAGATCGAGGGAAGCTCAAGGTCATCATTTACTTACTCCAAGCCTTACACTCCAAGGATTGATAGCTTGAAAATGCCAATGGGTTATCAACCACCAAAGTTTCAGCAATTTGATGGCAGGGGCAATCCTAAGCAGCACGTGGCTCACTTCGTTGAAAATGCAACAATGCAGGGACATATGGTGATCATCTAGTCAAGCAGTTTGTTCGATTATTGAGAAACAATGCATTTGATTGGTACACTGACTTGGAGGCTGGCTCGATTAATGGATGGGAACAACTAGAGCAAGAATTTCTCAATCGCTTTTATAACACACGACAGATTTGTCAGCATGGTCGAGCTTACAAGTTCTCATCAATGAAAGAAGAACCAGTCGTTGATTACATCAATAGGTGGAGGAATTTAAGCTTTAATTGCAAAGATAGATTATCTGAAGTTTCCGCCATTGAGATGTGTATTCAAGGCATGAATTGGGAACTATGTTACATTCTTCAAGCAATAAAACCAAACACTTTTGAAGAGCTAGCCACTCGAGCACATGGAATTGAAATGAGCTTCAATTGCAAAGAAGATGAATATTCAGTTGATCCCAATGATGATGATGGTGATGATGGTGATGCAACACCATAAAATTTGAAAATAATTTTCAGTGCTCCTGGATACGAGAATAAACTATCTAATATCTTTGAAAAAATAATTTTCAGTGCTCCCGGATATGAGCATAAACTATCTAATGTCTCTAAAAAAAAATTCAATGCTCCTAGATACGAGCATAAACTATCTAATGCCTCCAAAAAGAAAAAAAAAATTCTCAATGCTCCTAGATATGAGCATAAACTGTCAATGTCATTGACAAATAAATCTCAATACTCCTTGATACGAGTATAAACTATCAATTGAAAAACTCCTTGATACGAGTATAAACTATCTACAAATTTAAATTGAAAAACTCCTTAATATGAATATAAACTATCTACAAATTCAAGTTGAAGAACTCCTTGATACGAGTATAAACTATCTACAAATTCAACTTGAAAAACTCCTTGATATGAGAATAAACTATCAATAAAAATCCAAGTGAACTACGTTTTGACTTGATCCTCCAATGAGGTACGTAGGCAGCTTGAGATATATTTTCAAGTTCAGTCACATGTAAAAAAAAAAATCACATGTCGTGAATCAATTTCGAGACATGTTTACTCCTTCACTTTGTTGCACTAGATATTCGTGAACAAGTCTCAAGGGGGAATTTGTAGACATGTAAAATTTCATGTCCAATTGAATAATGACAAGTGTAAAATAATATATTATTTATCAATTTTTATTTATATTTTGGAATTTACTAAATTAATTCCAAGTATAATAGTCAATGTAATTGATACTTTGATATATATATTTTGTCATCAAAATTAATGGCCGACAAGTTGCAAAATAAAGTGTTCCATCCAATCAAATCATGCTTCGCAGTCAAAGATTTCAGCCAATCAGACCGTGCCACGTGGAGCAATTGCATGTATTCTCCAATCAAATCAAAATAAATATTTTTGATATTTATCTCTTTAAAAAATGCAAATATTAAAGAGATAATGTCAAATTGACCAATCATGTCATTCCAAATATATGATGTATTTATCTCTTTAAATTAAATTATAAAGAGATAACAAAAGGTGTTCAGTGCATCACAACTCTACCTCTTTGACACCTATATAAAGGGGTTCTCAGACCTCATTCAAAACACACAGAGCTCGAGAAGGAAGAGCCAAGCAAGGGAAGATTGCAAAACCTCTATGCAATTCCTTAAGTGACAGAGCTCAAGAAGGAAGAGCCAAGCAAAAGGAATATTGCAAAATTCTCACTTTCAAATTATCAAATTCCAGTCAAGACTATAGCGTTTAATTTGGAATTATTAGTGAAAACCCTCGAATTAACGTTATAGAAATTCAATTCAAGTCCAAATGAGATCTACGTGGAGATTACCCTTTGAATTAGTCAAAATTTTCAAATATATATTTTGGAGGAAATAATCAAGGGAGAGAATAGAGATTGTACTCACATTGACATTTTAATACAAATATTTTTATTTGTGATAATTTATCTGTGTTTTGATTTTTTAGACACGATAAAATTAGCATTCACAACCACATCCATACTGCAGTCGCCCTTCGCTAAGACCAAGATACAGTCGCTCCACTCATTAGGCTACTGTGGATCCTCAAGTTTTAGGACTACTTCTTGTACTATCAGAGCCGAAGAGTTCTGGTCATACCGATCATGGCACTTGGGTTTTCATATAACGACTTCAGGTGAGTCAGTTCATTCGGCTAGTCAACCATCGCAGCAAAACAACAACAAACTTTTGCAACGACGACTACCCTGATAAGAAGAGTCCAGATGGTCCCCCTCATATGTATTTGCGTATGTGAAGATATAAGGGTAGTTTGATCAGAATGTATTTATTTGATTTATAACAAGTAAATAATAAGCTAATCGAGTTAAATATGGATTTTTCATTCAATTTTATACTAATATCAACAAATTTCATGAATTTTGACTTACGAAATAATCTATTTGTTGTATGAAATCAAAATCAAGAGTACTAAAAGTAATTTTTTAAACTATAGAAGATCATTTGTAATTATATCAAATCTCATAAAGAGGGGGTATAATTATCCCTTTAATTTATTAATGCTGACAAAATTTCTAAAATCACCTATCGAATAATGCATTTTTAATTAGACTTCTATTTTAAATGTGCTTCCAAACAAGCACTTTGTATTAGAGGTAATCACGGTGTTTTAAAATCAAATTGTCATTGGCGGTTTTACAAAATAATTTGTCATAGTCACTTTTAAAACCAAAATCAAAAGTGTTGTTTCACGAATTTGGTGCAATTTCAATTTTTACGTTATTTTCAAATCGACTTGTCATTGGCAGTTTTACAAAAAATTTGTCCCAGTCACTTTCAAAACCAAAATCGAAGCGTTGTTTCATAGTTTCGTGCGGTTTTGCAATTTTAACACTTATAACAAAAATAAAATATTTTGAGCTTCTATGAGTTGAATATTAAAGTCTTCTAAACAACTAATTAATTTAATCAAATTATTTCATTTATGTAATTTTAAGAATTAGTTAATATATATTTAATGGTTCTATCTTTTGAGTTTTTTTTTCAGTAAATCAAACGAATAAGTGCAATATTATTTTAACATAAATTTAAAATTGTGGTTTGTTCAATAAATCATAATAAATGATTTAACTCGACCAGTCTGAGCGATGTCCGAATTTTTTGATCACCCTACTTGATATCTATCCACATGTCAATATCTCAATTCTCAGCTATACAAGTTAAGCAACTATACATGGGGTTTCGATGTTAAACATCTAAGAATCAATTCTCAATCACACACATTTTCATATTTCACCTCTGCAGAAAAAAATAATGAAGGCTATCCTAATCGTATTTGTTCTATGCTTTTCCCTTCATGAACTTCTACGTTCTTCACCAAAGATGAGGAGGAACGCTGGACTCTGAGCCTAAACACCTCCTCAAATCCAGAAGGAATGGCAGGACACGGCTCCATGACATTTAGTGAAGGAGGCATGGTCACGGGATCAAAAACACATCTGGAGATAGAAGCAGACAGAGATTCTTGTCTAGAGGGTATATGTTTCTCTCTAAGAGGTCGCTCACGAACTAGAACATCAATTCTTCCCACGTTAATGCCACCATCCATGTCAATATCCATGTCAACCTCCTCCATATCACACTCCTGATTATGACTAGACGATTGCACGGACAATTTTAGTTCCCTATTATCTAGGCTAGCAGAGGTATCTTGTTTCAGACGATGAAATACTCCCAAAGGAAGCGCTTTCCTTTCCAACCTGTTAAACATCCAAAAATGAAACATTAATGGCTAATGTAAAAGTTCTCAAACATTTGGCAACAAATATGACATCACAATGGTAATTAGTCAAAGAGATATAAAGATAATCTATTTAGTGCTTGATAAAAATCGTCGTTCTTGATTAAGTCCCTTAATTGTTTCCAAGAAACAAAATTGCATTGCTTACATCCACACAGAAAGGGAGTATAACTTTGAGGTCTGCAATGGAATGAACAAGAAACCCCTCCAATAACTTTCTTTTAATTACATTTTCACCTCCTCTAGACTACACAGTTGGTAAAGAATCCGGTGAAAGCAAAGAAGATAAGGATAAGTTAATGTTCAAATATTGCTGCTAAATATGACTCGGCAATAAGGGAATAACATTTGTTAGCCAATGTTGAATCAACTAATCATGCCATAACCTAGAAGAAATATAAGAATGGAGATAGCACTAATTGAACAGCAGTGGGCTACCATTTCCATACAAACCATAAGACTAACATATGAGGAACATAGGCCTCACATTGACAATTGGCAGGCAGAAGTTTGGAGGGGAAAACCAGAAGCTCAACATCCGCAATCTGTTTCCTCAATGCCAAGTTTTGCAAACTAATGTAGTCAAGGAGGAAGGCATAATCCTCATATCTGTAAGGAAGAGGCAGAAAGTGTATTAAAATCTAGAAATTGCACCAATGAACTTGGAGAGATTAGGTGTTCTGCTATAATCAACAAATACAAAATGGAGAAACACCTCTCACTCACCCGGAAAGAAATATAGTCCAATGTCCCTTTCATCTGGAATATAATCCTGGAATAAATTGATCCAGACACTTTTGTAGGGAACCCAATGAAAATGAAGCACTTTAGGCATTTGCTTTGAGAATTCATGGATCTTTCTACGAACTCGGGCAGCAGGATGAGCATGAATTTGAGGATTCAGTACCCAATGTCTATGATCATCCTGGATGCTGAAGCTTCCCCTAATGGTAAAGAAAAAGTTGCTATGCATGAAAAACTTTTCTGTAACATAATATTGTAAAGAATGCATACCATAATAAATTCATAGTTTGTGAAATAGAATGATGTTGGATATCTAGAGGCAATCTTGTAGTCAACAAAATATTTCACTAACTGATAGTATCTTAATCTAAAAGTTCACGAATGCTTTTAATGCACCATCCAAAAATCAATAGGAAGGGACAACCATCTAGCTTGAGCATAGAGTTCAATTCAATATTACACTTCGGAATACACCATTTTCTTTTGATTGATTTTTTTTCTTGTTTGCAGGAAATATATTTTTGCACATTATGGATATTTAAGAAAATCCATGTATCTATACAATGAGAAATTAGAAAAGAATTCTTCTACGAGCTATATATAATTTTCATAATAACCTGCTAACTAATATTTTGTAAGCTTTTAAAGTTTACGTTTAATTACACAAACCTCCCACGAGAATTAGTCTAGTACTAAAATCCTTAAATTTTTTGAAATAATGAAAAGCTTGTACCAAGTTTATAATGTTTGCTTAACCACCCATTTCATTATAGTTTTGGACCAAAAATCATACATCACCAGCATTTAATTGAATGTTCCGATTTCCACTTCATCATGAATTAAAATTTATAAGAAATTAAATTTTAACAATATCCTCTATAGTATGTACCTGTTTGATACCAAATTTAGCATTATGTTGCTTATTTCTTTCTCATCTCTTATTTAATTGCCACAGTTTCAAGTGAAAAACAACAAATGTTTTCATCTTACTACATCACAAAATGGGTGAAGCTATAGAAAGGATTCGAGTATATAATGCAACTGAAGTTAGATACTTAACAATTTACTGGCACTAAATCTTGTAATACAGTGTCTGAAATGCTTTGAAGTTGTAATGAAAGTCCCATTTCCTTTAAACCAGTGCGGTGTCTGCGTTTTTTGAGGTCCTAGTTACAATCACTTCCTTTAAACATTATAAGAACAAACATATTTTAAATAGCATACAGAATATTAACACAAATCTCATCAATAAAGGAGACCCCTTTATGCTTTTGAAAACCATAATAACATCCCAAAATTAAGGAGATCCCTTTATGCATTTGCTTCTTGTGCCCAATGAAAAGTGTAGTACAAAGATTCAGAAACTTACTTCCATACAGCATCCAAAGCAGGAGTTTCTGAACATTTCTCTAAATCAGGTAAAAGATTGTTATTCACATTCTCTGCATTACAAGTCTGCAGCTCAACAGCATTGAGACGATTACCACCTATAAACAAGATTACTACTGAGTACTAAACATCATAAAATTCATGAGATGGTTCTGCTGGCAACAGTCGCCAAATTTTGATGCTTTTAAACTACAGGCTGTGACATGACTTCAAACTAAAAGATAAGGATGGCTTTTAAGCAGATATTGATCTGTACTTCTAGTCATACTTTTATCTGCCATTTATACATAAGTCACATATCGTGATGTCTTCTCCAATTCCTGCATAGACCTCGAAGTGCACTCACTTAGATATATTTGCATTATGTCTTCTTCTGATGGATTGATGTGTCTTACAATATTATGCACATTACAACATATAAATTACAAAGCTGACAGTGGATGGGACTGGGGTCGAGCATTTTCCATTCCTTACAATTCAGGAAAATCTAAAAGCCGATGAGCATATAGTACGAATAATTGTGCAGCAGATTGTAAACATTTTCTTTCATTGAGCTGCTAAAATTATATATTATTTTCCTTTAAAGCATTCCATAGTCCAATGGCTGTCAATTTATTTAATTATACTATACCTCTATATTTCTCATTAATCATCCATACACTTATGTTTTGTATAAACACGATTCCTTCCAAGACCTTCTTCTCAATGATTAGTTGCTTTTGTTATACAGTCACAATAAAGAAGATATATGACATTTCTGATTTATCATGTTTTGCGATAGTCAACTTACCACTTGTTCTGGCCTTAGACATGAACAGATTTAAATGCTATTATCTTTTTTAATCTATCCCTCAAAGACAAAATATGAATCCAATTCACAAATTTGTGTATTCTATATGTATACTATTATAAAAATATGAATAGCATCTTAGGTTTCTCTCTATTTTTGATTGGGCTAAGATATCCCTATAGTTGTATTTTATTTAGGTATATTTATTTCCATCAATATTATTAGTGTAAATCTAATTTTGATGGTAATAAATATACTAATTGAAAACATTGAATTTAGATGGTCTTGTAATAAATTTTTCCCAGTTCATTAAATGGTTTAGTTTGATTTACAGAATTACTGAATTTCCATAACTAGCTTTAGTATATTTCTAGGTATCCGTATATACTTATTTCTTTTTCAAATATATACGTATTTTATCTAAATAGATCTATATATCTATATATATATTTTTTTTATATACGCATATTTATATACACTATTATCAGAGTATATATAGATGTTAAAAAGTATTTTACTTTTGTTAACTTTTGCTAACACAAAAGTATCTGTAATAAAAACAAATCAAAATATTACCTTAGTACAGTATTATGTAACTACTTCAATGTTTACTTTTTTTAGAATATAATTTAGGCCTTTAAAATTTAAGAATCCAAAAAAGAATAAAATATTTACATAGATTTATTTTCTAAAAATTCTACTTTTCATGTAATATCATAAAAAAAATCACAAATAAAGAATAGAAGTGTGATTGAATTTGTAAAACACTAACAATTATTCCATCTGTCTGGCATTATTTGTTGTAATCACTTTGCAGTATTAATTTCATAAATAACAGTAGTGTTAAAATTACTTTTGTTTCTTTTTCAACAAAATAAAAGTTACTAAGTAGAGTGATTTGATCATTTTAGTTCAAAATCATCCGATTAACTAAAAGATCTCTACCAAAAATAACTTCAATTCCATCATATACATTATTGAATATACAATTGCTTATATTTAAAAAATTTGCATTAAAATTTCTAATATAGTATCTTAGACGACAATCCCATGATAAAAAATCCATTTATTGAAAATGAAATATTAACTTCATAAATTAAAAGTTTCTAAAGGTTTATGTTTGTTTCATAAACATGTATAGTGTGTGTATATACTATAATAAACCTATAACATTATTCTAAAATTCATATTTCAAATATCACAAAAGAATTAGACATATCGAATAATGTGTGATTAAATTCAACTAACAAGATTTAGTAAATCTTTTTAAAGAGTTTAAATATTTTGCAAAACTGAATTGACGTAATACACATAAATAATCAAAATAAAAGTTCAAAGTCGAGAATTAATTGGGTATCAAAATAATAAATTGGATACACTAGATATGCATTTTGACAAAATAATATAAGTTTTTTACAAAGAAATTTTACCGCCATGAGGAATTTTTTGTTCATTGCCATAGGATACAAACTTTTGCATTTCAAAATGATACTTCATACTATGTTATATTATTTTAGATAATAGAGATTGCAATGATACATATTTATTTGCCTAACTAGCACTATATTAAAAATAAAAATGTATCTACTAAAGAAAATTTGCAATTTGCGTAAAGAAAAAGTATTACAAAGCTAGCATAAATGTCAAAGAAACATATGTATATGGATATAGTAATTTTGTGCCTAGATAAATTTGTAAAATTAAAATAAATGTAAGTATCTTTCAGTATGTACATTTTTTAATTAGTATTATTGGTTAATAAAATTGTGTAAGTTGTACATGCATTACTAAAATTGAAATTATTCCTACAATTATTATAAAAATGAATTAATATTACAATTAAAAATGTTTACATATATGGCTTGTTTGTTATTATTTGTATCATCTTCTGTCATAAAAATTAAGATATTTCTTAATTTATTAAAATTTTCTTTTTAGTATTTTATATAATTCAATGATTTTATAAAAAATATACTCAAGCGCAACGTCCATACATTTTACTATTGTTAGCATTTGTAAAAGTATGAATATCCCTAAAAATTTCTTTAATTTTTTGATTTGATTAAATTAACCTTGTAATATCGTTATTTTTAAGGATAAAAGTATTAAATAATATATTTATTAATTACTGTTAATTATTTTTACATTATTCATATCTACTTCAATTAATTACCTTTAACATTATACTTACTCATATTAATTTATTTTTATATTATATTCATAATATAACACAATTATTGAATAAAAAATACCGTTTATAATATAACACGAAATGACTAAAAAAGATTATGAAAATTGAAAAGATTTAATACATTGAAAACCTTCTTAGTATAGATATAAATGAGAATTAATTAGATTGTTATGTTAAAGTAGGTTAAAAGACAAACTAAAATCAATTAAGTCGCTTATCTTGTAACTAAACACTTTTGTAGGATGATAGACTAAAAAATAATTTGACTAGGAACAAAATAGTGTATGAGATTCAATCTTTTCAACAAGGTATGATAGAAATTACTCATTGTAAAAAAAATATCAAAAGGTATATATGTTTTCTTAAAAAAGACAAAAAAAAAAAAAAAAGAAGAAAAATTGACACTCAACCATAGATAAATATGTCTATACTATTTCTCTTTTTACTTTTTAGGACGTCTTAATTAAAGAATTTGTGTGATATAAATTAACTTTCAACAACTATTTTAAAAGAAAATAGTAAAAGAGTACACAAAAATTAAATAATTTTAATCTAAAACTGGGTTAGGTCAACCTACACTCTTAGTATTGGATGGACCACTACTACATGTTTATCAGCATATATATACATAAATACATAAAAAATAAATGCATGCCGTGGCCTGACTTTTTTGTTTCTAATTGAAAAGTAACTTATATATAAAATATAGAATGTTTGTTCACTAAGGTATTTGTATTTTTCAAGTGAATTTCCTAAAAGATTGAAAAATATATTCTAAATCTATCACAAAGACATGAATTCTCTGAATTTTATATCCTATTCATCTAATAACATCAAAATTTAGCAGCATATATGAATTCCCTTTGGAGGTGGAATCATTGAAGAATTTAACAGCAATCATAATTAAATATATAGGAAGCATGCAGACTTGTGAAGCAAATGAGTGAAAACTACCCTTGCCTGAAATGGTAACTTTTGATGCATTCTGTGATGGAGATGGAGCAGATGAGGGCTTCTGCATAAAACTTCTTGCCTTTGTTTGAGGCAATTGAACATTTGTTGGCTGATCCTTCTGTATGTGTTTGTTCATAGGTGCTCGAGAAGGTTGGATGCTGCCCACCGATCTCTGTAATTCTGAAGAAACCATATTGAACTTTTACACGGATGTAATATATTTTAAATATACATGATGCCTAAAAGAGATCTGATTACAAAAGTTCATAGGATTTTAAATATACATGTCACTAGAAATTAGTATTTATCTCCTTTTCGTACGAAACCATAAATTTCTTTCTTTTTCCCTTCTAAACGTTTTCTTTTTATTCCCCTCCGTTGCTTGTATAAATTCTCCCCCACTTTAGCAATCCTATCTAATCATCTCCCACACCATCATATTCACTTCATTCCCCCATCCAACCATCACAACCAACAACCTTCTTGAGACTTTGGACAAAGGATTTGAAGAACTTTTGAGTGCCAATTAACATTATGGATTATTTCAGAGCAGTGCTCCCTCGTTGAGATCACCACGGGACAACTCAAGAGTCGGAGCACCAACCACCTCTAGCAAATTAGGTGACTTAGAGCATGAACTCATCATGCTTTACTTGTTGGTTTTCAACAAGCGTCTCATAAGAAACAACAGGAAATCCAATGTCTTCAATAAACTTTACATTTGAAACAAACATATAACGTGTGCACATTTCCTTTTTCCTTTCCTTATTCTATTTTTGTGACGTCATATATTCATCCATTTTGCACAGCAATAAGACCAGTTGCACTAGATCGCCTATGCACAATAGCCATATTTAAGATTTTGATGAACCTTATTACAAATCAAAGCTGGCTTTAAGAAACCAAATAAATCAGATGCAAGTATGTCTATTTATTTCAGAAGCTGTACGGAAAACAGACAGAAAAATGATCACCTGAGAGTTTTTTGGATTTTTGTATTTGCCCTTCAGAGATCTCAATGTTGCCAGGCCTTCGAGGCTTTGATTGCGCTAAACCACCTGAAGCAAGATCCTGCTCAGAGGGGAAACTTAAGGGTGTAGTTCTGGGCCTCATCAGTGTTCTCTCCAATTTATTTACCCCAATCTGAGGCCCTGGGGGCTTTGAGTGACAAGTAATATTTGAAGGGACCAAATATTTCTTTTCTCCTGCTGAGAGCTTGATAGCTTCTTTGACACAGATGTATTTAGTCTTCCCAGTTGCCACTTTCTTTTCCCAATCACAGAACCCTTCCTTGATTGGTTCAGCAATTTTCTACTCCCTCCACACAGCAAACCACCCTTCTGCTTCCACAGAGTTAGTTGATTTTGACACGCTGGGAAACTCTCCAATTGGACAAGATGCAATTGACTTTGCTTTAGAGCTAGATTCACATTCTTCGCAATGCCAGTCATCTGTGTGCTCCTCAAGAGGGGTTCGCATGCAATACCTATTATAGGATAAGATAACAACTCTACTGTAAAAGATAAAGAAGTTGCAGAATTCAATTTCAGAACAAATAGCAAGCTTATTTAAGACTCAAGCCCACCAGATTACTTAAACAAGCAAACAGTTGCCGCCACTGCTTTCCTTTTGCAACCAACCAACCAAAAATTCGAAAATACACACACAAAAATACATAAAAATACAACAAGCTATTGAGCAACAGAAGAGTTGCATAGATCTTACATATGCTCACAATTTATTTTACATCGAGTGCAAGTAATTAATCCATCCGCAACCCCAACGTCACCACAGATATCACAAGGGCCCTCCTGCAAATAGAAAGACGTGCAATAAGTATAATATATTCATTTTCCATGCACGGACTGTTCCACATTCTACCGAATTAGATTATGCAGCAGTGAAATAAAGTTCTTATGCACGATTATGAAACAATTACACACACACGGAGCTTAACCAATTGAAAGGTTTGAGAACAACAAAACTACTTTAGAATCTAATAGCATTACTATGCATGAAAAAGTAAACGGATTAGAGCAATTAATATCAAATATAATAATTGATAAACTAAAGGAAATAAATCGGAAGTGCAAATGAGATGCATATGAGAAAAACTGAGGGTTGATGACACATTCTTATAGTACAGGAACAGACAAACTTTTCTGTTCCATTGATGAGAACCAACATGATGAAACATAATAAATAGCTAGTGCAATAGACCAAACTTTGTGTGTAAGAATGGCCTAACAAAACTATCCACGTTTATCATAAGAAAACAACTGATATCAGTAACATTGTTATCCAAATTCATGAATATAAATGTTAGAAACTTATTTCTTTTCAGCTCTCTGAATTACAAGAAATATATTCAAACAATAAATCTTGTTATCCAAATTCATGAACATAAATGTTAGAAAGCTGATTTCCCTTTTCAACTCTCTTTATTATAGAAGCTGAATTTCGAACTCTGTACTTGGTAATTCAGATATCTTGAGGAGATTTCCTGGCAACTGAAAAAATACACTTTGAAAATGTCAACAATCTGGCAGCACTACAGTTTCAGAAAACACTTAAAGATCCATCATAGAAGCCAATCCATATGCTCTTCACTGAATCACTTAAAGAGTTTTCAAATAAACTTAAATGTAAATGGAAGTAAAGCAACCAATGAACATTAACAAACAAGTTCCTTCTCATGTAAATAAATCCTATTTCTGCATCTGCTGCTACCTAACTGCAAGGTGAAGCAATTAAAATAATGTAGAGAAAATAGGAACAGAGCATGAAAACTTTAAGTAGCTATAGAGGAAAATCCCATGATAATTGAGTATAGGGAAACCAATAAGCCCTTTTTTCCTATAAGAGAAAATGCACAAGTTTTAAGGGGGTTTCTTTGAATGCCCTCCAGAACTTATCTATCAATAAGATGGGTTATTTAGTTGCAACTCAAATCAAGCAACATAAAATAAATTTTTAGCAAGTTCAAATTTTCCCTTTCAACTTTTCCTTTCGAACAAACAGGAGATTAGCAAGCACTTGAAGGAGGCACATAAAAGAGATGATGGAAACATTATAACAGCACAGACCACATCAAGTCAATTTTGCTTTCCCCTCACACTTCAGGTGGAGGATGGAAGAAATGATCTCTTTGATGACAGATTAAGCAGCAGGTGCCACACAGTCTAATGGGATACAATCAACTTCATCATATGGATTTCAAAGATTCTGAATAGATAACTGTGCCTAGAAAGGATCACCTCTTCCTTTTTTTGTGTTTTAGGGATTCAAAGGCCACTAGCAGCATTATCAGCTGAACTACATGTTGAGAAGTGAAGCAAAGAAGTAAGAAAGAATAGTTCAACATTTCAGTCGTTGCTTCTGGTGTGAGGCTCAGACTCAATGTCAAATAATCTAAGCATGTTATTTCGATAAATCAAAAGTCACTGCAACAAGCGCAACCCTTGTGTTTAGTCATTGTTGAGCTTGGATCTTCAATGGACTTCCAGTGATAAGCATGAGGAATAGGAGGTGAAAATAAGAATCTGCAAAGTCCCGCTCCTTATTTATAGAAAGTTTGTCCGGTGGGCTCATAAGTTATACCAACTTAATCTGGAAAAATGGATCCAGTATAAATTTGATTACTTATCTAGCATTGAGAATCTACCTTTAGCAAGTAAACTAGCTTATAAGTCTTACAGACATAATTTGTTGTCTTTAACAAAAATTGTATTGCCCAACTATAGGTGAACAAAACTTACCTACAGAAACTTCACACAGAAAGATCGATGCAATAAAAATGTAATTGAGCAAGCAGCAATTTGGTTATGGAAATGAGTGTTAAGTCACCTTTATTCTACACATTTAGGTTAAACTTGGTCGTGACATGGCAAATAATAACATCCAGAAAATCTCACCTTACAGTTTATTGGTAGCTAAACTTTTTGCCGAATTCATAAAGAAATCATTATGCAGCCTGAATTCCTCATAAAGCATTAATACTTAAAAATGCACTTTAACATGGTTACCATACTCTGCCAAAATATTCAGCACACCCAGAAGTATATTTAGCATCCATCATGTTTTTAAACAAGATAATACCTTTCCAATTGAACTATGGCTCTTTGCTACTCTTAACTAATATTAAGTTCCTTGCTAAGGAGGCAGTGTACTAGTTATGCCGATAAGGAGATATATGACACCCCCAGCACTTTGGCATTAGAGTTACAAAGTCAAAGGAAAACATAATAAATGCATGCAAGCTTTAGTAGCAGCTATTAAGGAAAATCTGAGGCAAATGGGAACTTCTTCAACTAGGTGAACCACAAGCATGCATGTGGGCAGAAACAAAGCCCTGGAGTTAAGACACACAAGCGCCATTAGAATAAGTTAAAGACATGTCAAAATATTAAAAGTAACTTTTTTTAGCCATTAGTTGGTTTTTTATATAGTTTGATAACTAGGACAAATGAGAGATTTTGGAATCAAGCCTCCAACCATCAATATGTGAAAAAGAATTCTGCACATTTCACTTCAATAAAGAACGCACTTGCACATCAGGGGCATGTTCGAGACTTTTGTTACATGTCTATGCTGTCAAATGAGAGCAACTTCAGCTTCTTGCAGATCATGTAGTAATTATTCCAAAAGTTCAATGTTATAGTATTGCTGGTTCATGCAAGGCAATAATAATACGTTAAAGATAAGTAGTGCTATATCACTTGATCACATGTCATTGCTTTGGCAGAAGATGTAGCCCATACGAAGCATTGTCATATATACTTCGCTGACGTACTCTTACGTATACCCCATAGACAAATCAATTGTGTGATTTTATTTATACTACTGAAAACCCAATATGGAAACAAAATTGGAGGTCCCCGGATATAATAAAAAAATAAATAAACAAAATAATTTTATAATATTGCTGAAACAATGAAGGAAATGAAAGAAATTTCTCAAGACCAATAGAAACTATAAACTATAGTAAAGTCACACCAACAGAATGTTTTGGCTCCTTAGGAGCCCACACTGTTTGTGTGTACAGTCTAGAGGAGATGAGAATGTCATTTACGTGCCCACATTTTCCGAAATTCACATTCGTGCGACTCGAACCAAGACCTCTTTGTGTGTATATCAAGAAAAACCAAAATTGTGTACATCTATTTATTTGTACATATATCACGAAGAAGAAATAGCAACATCTTTAAGTCCAACTGAAAACTCATTACTGTATAAGCTTTTCTTGATCTTGATTCTGAATGATTTCTTAATTACCAAAAGCCCAAAAAAAAAAAAAAAAAAAAAGTTGTACTATACCATTATGTTCTCAAGTACCAAATCATTTCAACATTATTAAGTGAAAAAGAAAATCATGTCTTCATTACTTTTCATCAATTTAATTTCTTCAACAAGAAAAGCTCCAAACCACGCTTTAGTTCCCCACCCCAGCAACTTGCACAAACTCAAAGGCATCGACTTCTCAAAGAATCCATCAAATTTATAGAAAAAACCATGTCACCTTTTCGCCCTTTACGTTCTACAACAACAAAACTCAACAAATATCCCATTGAAATCAACACACGCACACACTCACACCACATTCAGATGTTCAACAAATACAGTTCCTGTTAAAAATAAAATTAATTTATATAATACAACATGCATTACGATTGTAGCAACATGATCATTTTTTAGAGGGGAAAAACAAAAACCCAAGAAAGTGAACACAAAAATTAAGCAGCTTGAAGTGTTTGTGTTGGGGATTCTCACCATGTGATGGGCCTGAGATGTTGGAGAGCAAGAATGTGTGGTGCTGTTTTTCCCGCAAATCAATACCTATATTTTTTTGCGCCTGCCTGTTGTTTAATAACAATTCTTCAAACGTACACCCACCACTACACAACTGCGTGTAGTCTGCATAAAGTGTGGAGAGTGAGAGTGAGAGTGAGAGAGAGAGAAAGTTCGTGTGTGAGAGAGAGTGAGAGGCGAGTGTGTGTGTGTGTGTGTGTGTGTGTGGAAAAGGACAAGGCGTGGATGAGACTGAGACCACTTTCTTCTGGTGCTTTTTGCAATGAATTTTATGAATGATGAAAATACATTTTAACCCCAACAATATAAAAAAATATTATAAAAATTATCCTTATGTTATGAATAATTATTCACATAATTCTTGTGCAATCTGATTTCAAAGGATTTTTTGAATGTTTTTTCATATCACATAATATACAATTGATACGTTATTTTTTCAAAAGATTTTTTGAGCGTACCTAATATCACGGGGTTCTTGAATTTTTCCCTTTGACAAATTAATTGCTTTTGCTAGAAATAAATTTTAGACAATAATAGAAGAAATGACATTTGTGTTTATTTTTGCATAAAGTTTTACATAATATTGAAAAAAAATAAAAAAAATTATATTTTTACACTATTATCATCACTAGTAGTAATATAAAATAATAATAATATGATTTATTACAATTTTCCCCGAAAAATTTTTCAAATTACATTGACATCCTTTGACCACTTCCGTTGGAGTTTGACGAAACATATTTACGTTAGCAAAACTGCATAAGTTTTAATGTTATACCTCATCAACATTCCACCCATAAACTTGTCTATTTATAAGGAGGTAATAAAATATATATAAGTAAAAAGGGTATAATTGTAATAAAATATTATTCATAAATTATAGTCATTAAATAAAAAATACTCGTTGATGAATGAAAAAACTAGTCATCTTTTGATACTTTTTTTACTTCCTATATATAGGGTGGGATTAACATAATTGTTGCATTTATTTCTAGAAAATATTTTGCTCAAGTAGTTCATCACTATTTACTATTTCAAGAAATATGCGTAATAATGGCGTGCACATTACCCCATATATAAGAAGTTAAAAAGGTATCCAATGAGACCTAATTCAATTGGCGAAGTTAAGGCTTTATGATCTTAAAAGTTATGAGTTCGAACCCCGCGATAGCAGTTGGTATACTGCATAGTAGGAGTTGTTGTTCACTGTAACAATAGGGGTTATTGAGCATGTTATGATTATTGTAATAGTAATTGTTAGATATTAATGTCAGTATAAATAATTGTACTTGCAATCGATATATTTCAACTAATAAAAAGTTTATCGCTCTTAACTAAAAAAAATTAAAAAAAGTACAAAAGAGTAACTAAGTTTTTCATTCATAAATAATTACTTTTTATCCAATTACTACATTCGATAATAATATTTTATTACATACACTCTTTTCATGTATATAATATTTTACGCTCTTATAAGTATAAAAATATTACTAAGTGAATGTTGATGGAAGGGGTGTAAGTGTAATTTTATTATTTTTGTGAAAAAAGAGTATAATATCATATTTTTAAAAAGGATCTAAGTATAATTAAAACTTAATAATTTTTATATCTATTTTAAAAAAGAGAATTACTTTTTAATTGAAGAAAAATAGCATCGTCACGGAAAATTTAATTGAAATAATATATTTGAAAAAACGACTCATAGTTGACGGAGCAAAAAGTGATGTAAATAAATGATTATTTAAAAATATACGAAGTGTTTCACTGGCTTAAACTTTTTTATTATAAAATATATTTAAAATAAATAATATAATATTGTAACCACGACTCCAGCAATTTTTTTTTAATTTTTGCTTGGATTTTTTTAGAAAGTTGTAACAAAATAAAAACTCTAATGAAAAGAAATAAAAATAAATTAAAAGTATTTGAAAAAGAAATTACTATTAAGAAGAATTCAAATGAAAAAAGACAATATAAGTCATTGTTTAAGTATAAAGATGACAAGATAATTAAATTATTATTTATAAAAAAATCAAAAACTATCAACATTTGAAATTAGGGGTGTGCACTGTTTGATTTATCGGTCTAAAATCGATCGAGTTGAAAATGCGATTATTATCGGATACCAAATTGAAAATTCAATTTGGTAATTGATTTATTTATTTGGTTGAAATTTTAATTTTTGGGTCGGTTTTGATTTTTTATATTGGTTAACTGAAAATAATCGAATATCAACTTTTTTTTTAAAGACGTATATTATATTATATTATATTATATTATATTATAGAATCAATTATAATTATATAAACTTATATTATTAATTTTTATTAATTCAACTTAGTAACTTAAACAAATTAAATTATAATTAATATTATTTGTTGAATTTGAAGGATATTCATAATATTTTGT
Source organism: Sesamum angolense (assembly GCA_034509725.1). Classification (NCBI taxonomy): domain Eukaryota; kingdom Viridiplantae; phylum Streptophyta; class Magnoliopsida; order Lamiales; family Pedaliaceae; genus Sesamum; species Sesamum angolense. The sequence continues at coordinate 13,329,869 of JACGWL010000009.1, forward strand.
ATTATTAATTGGTGAATTTTGTACTTTTACTTGGATTTGATTTTGGTTGTACAGTTTATTTTTATGAATTTCTATATTTAAATTGTTTGGAGTTTGGACAGGTAATTTGGATAAAAATCAATTGCAGACATTTTCTAAAAAAAAAAAATAATTCGGTTATTTCGATACAAAATCGAACCAATTATTTTGTTTGGCACTCGGTACAACATTTCGACATACTGAATTTTCGACTTACCAAATTCTCGTTCGATACAATTAGGTTCATTTAACCAAAACTCGACACGCCTACTTGAAACATCTCCTTTATGTGCTTATAACTTTTGCTGTAAATTTCTGCTAAAAATAATATATTGCTCTAAACTTACTTCTCTTTTAGAATTTAAAAGATCGAAATTGTTTTTCAAATATTGCAAAAATCAAAATTCTTCAAGTATATAATAATTGGTAGGTTGCCGCTAATTTAATAATCATTATGGAGTGTTTTTTAAAAACTTTTGCTTTTAAAAAAGTGATTTTTATAGAGAAAGTTGGAAGTTGTAGCAGAATTAAAAGTAAGTAGTGTTTGTAAAAAAAAGTTAAAAGCATATAGAAGCTAAACTAGATAGTGTTTGGAGAAAAATTACTTCCAAAATAAAGTTAATTGATGAAAGACTGTTTTGCCCATATATATTAAAAAGATATTATCTTTTTGCTTATTATTTCACTTGTTGTTTGTCATTAATATTTATTTTTTCATAAAAAAATAAATTTTATTTCAATTAGTGTTTTATATTTGTATTTTTAAAAATATTAAAAATATAGTTAATTTAATAATGATCCCATTAAGTAATATAATTATTAATTCATAAACTTGCATGATTGCAAAAAATAATTATTTTATTAATTAATTAAATAATAATATGTGAAAGAAATAATATAATTAAATGGTATAGCACATAAAATATAAAAAACTTAAAATATTAAATATGTGAAAGTATAAATTTAACAATTGTTAAAACTTAAATTATTTGAAAACTTCGATATCAACTTTAAATATAAATTTTAAAAATAAATTTAAAAGGTAAAGTTGAATTAAGGTTATTATAATAGGGGTAAAGTAGTAAAAAAAAGTTGAATTTATTTATAAAAAACCAAAGCAGCTAAAAGCAACCTCAAGGTGCTTATAGTTTTTGACCTAAAAACGCTTTTTTTAGTCGTTTCAGAAGCAGAAGCTAGTATCCCAAATACTCCAAAAGTACTTTTTTACAGTCAGAAGCTGAAAAGCGCTTTTCAGAAGCGCACGCAAACACTCTCTATATAGGGTTAACAACATGTTTCCCCGCTCTAAAAATATGAAATTATACTTTTTTCCACGAAGTTTTGAAATTAAATTTACATTTCTTTCAAAAAAATAGTTTATTTACACATGACCCCCTTTCATTAAATTTGTACAAAAAATACTGATGTTAGTAAGAAAAGTTATATAAATTTTTAATTGTGCCCCTCATTTATTCTAATGTATATTTTTGTACTTATAAAGGGATAAATGTAAGATATATAGAGTGAGGTCAACATCATTATATTTTTCTCCTAAATGCAAAATTATGATATGAGAATGTTAAATAAGCGGTAAAAATAAATTTTTTATGTAATTTTTTTTGCTACAATATTTTTCTTCCAAACCGTAACAAAAGAGGGCAGGTGTAAACAGTAAATTTTTGAAGGGGGTGTAAGTATAATTTAAAAAAAAATAGAGAAAAATATAATTTCATATTTTTAAAAGGGATCTAAACGTAATTAACCAGCATTTATACGGACAATGCTTTTTTAATATGCTTTAATGCTATGATAATGACTGGATTCTCATTTGATTCAGTTAACCGAATTAAACACGCCTACTTAAAACATCATCTTTTACATGCTTATAACTTTTGCTCAAAATTTTTGCTAAAAAAAAAAAAATCTTTTGCTAAAAGATTACTTCTTTTAGAATTTAAAAGATTGAAATTGTTTTTCCAAATATTTTAAAACTAATATTTTTGAAGTAAAAAACTAAAGTATATAATAATTGATAGAAGAGTTTTTAATGCCATGAGGATGATTGGAAGATGCTTTTAGGATGATACACCCATTCCTTTAAAAATTTGTGTAATTATACGTGGATTTTTTGTGATTTAAAAAATTAGATTTAATACTTTTGATGTTTGTTAAATCAATTTATCCATTAGTAAAAATTCACTGAATTTATTGATATTAACAAAAAAGATTGGAAAAAAACTTATATTTTTACTCCCGATTGACTTATTACTGACTTATTGCAATTCAAATAAATTTTTTTATTACAAAATTACTCGCGACCGTTCATTTTCACGCATTAATACATATAAATAGGTATATCTATTTTACATTTAAATTACTTTCGAACGTTTTCACGCATTTATATGGACGATGCTTTTAATATGGTTTAATGCTATGACAATGATCGGAAGAGGTACTCCTAAAAAGCAACACTCTCAATTTTTGTGGGAGAAAAAAAAATAGTTGAATTAATATATTTGTAATAAATTCTTTTGTGAAAAAATATAATTGAATTAAGATGTTTTGTAATAGTTCTTTTGTAAAAAAATAGCATAACGTTTTTAATAATTTGTTTTTATAATAAAATGAATTTTTCAAAATTTATAATAAAAATCCATAAAAGAAAGGGATATTACACTCTCATCCCCTGAGTTTGATGTAATTATACGTAAATTCTCTCTGGTTTGAGAAATTACATTTAATACTTTTGGGGTTTGCTTCAACATCTAATAAATAAGCCCACGTGTTGGTCAAAATTCACTGAATTTGCTGATATTATAAAAAAAAACTAAATGAAAATTGATATTACCTATTAGATTGATTTATTACTGATTTATTGTAGTTCAAATAATTTTTTCGAACTAAACTACTCTTATAACGGTAATATACCACTTTACATGCATTAATGCGTGAAGACTTACGAGAGTAATTTTGTCGTAGAAATATTTATGTGAATTGCAGTAAGTCTGTAATAAGTCAATTGGGGTAATATAATTTTCTTTTCTAATTTTTTATTAATATCAGTAAATTTAGTGAATTTTAACTAATAGGGGAACTTATTTGTTATACGTAAGCAATCATCAAAAGTATTAGATATAATGTTTCAACCACAAGAAGTTCATATGTAATTACGCCAAAGGGGTAATTTTATTTTTCGTATGCAAAGTATACTATATTTTTAGTTTTAGTAACCCAGATTTTCAAGTTATCGGACCTGGTACCCAAAATTTTTACTTTTCATCCGCCTGAGTACCCTCTTTTAGGTTGACAAAATTGAGGACAACAACGCAAAAAAAAGTTCTAACCCAATTTCTATTAAAAAGATGCTAAATCAAATCGTTATTGAAATACCAATTTAAATATTGTCTTCCAATTAAAATCATTATAGAATAAAAAATGCATGCTAAATTCGAAGTAATGTATAAATAATCGCCTACTAATAATTTAAGAAAACTAACAGAGTATTATGTTCAATCACCACTACCATAGTTCTCGAAAAATAAACAAAGAAAATTTGACTAAGCCACTCAAAGAGTGTCAATATACTTCTGAGTCAAATAAATTGCATATCCATACTTGTTATATATACATTTGTTTGTGCATAAAATAAAAATACATTTTAATTATTATTTTTGGTTCAGAGAATTTTATTTATAAATTTATTAAAATATTTTCTATTTCACTAGTCACAAAAAAAAGTCAAAAAAATTACTAAAATAATTAAATGAAAAGTATATAAAAGTATAGAATAAACCCTCGATAAATAGAGTATGAAAATATTCGCGCAGTGGCCAAAAAAAAAAAAAAAAAAAAAGTATTTTTTCAGTAAAAATGGTATTTTTTGTTCTAAATTGAATTAAATGTAATTTTTAAGATTATTGTCCTCAATTATGAAATTGAAATCGAAAACAATTAAATAGAATTTTGTTTTTGATGAATAAATTTGTAGCCAAACATGCTTACATAGACAAATTCTCGCTTAATTTTTCCTCAAAAATTAGATTGGCTATTAATTTTAACATTTAACTTAACAAAAGGTATTCAAGTAAATGAAAAACTAAAAAAATTAAGTACTAAATCTGATAATTTAAAAATTTAGCATGTTAAAATAAAAAAAGCGCTATATTTTAGGTATAAAAATAAAATAGTCGCTTACACCAAATCTTAAGGGGGGTGGGGGGTGGGGGGTGGGGGGTGTTTTAATCACCCTAAAAGCAAGGTCGTATCAAACGTAATCTCACCTGCTTTTCTTTAAAAACTTGATGTGGATGTTTTTGAATGTAAAAAGCATCCAATAGGAATATATGGAAAGTTTGAATTTTTGGCTAGGTAATACATAATAGGGTGCAAGTTTCCACAAACCTCTACAGTCATACATGTATTGTTACAAAGAATATTTGGATGTTGAAAATTACATTCACATGTGGACCAAATTTTAACCTATATCAATTTTGTTCGAATTTAAATTAATTATAAGGTAAATAATGATTTTTTTTAAAAATTTAGCATAATTACGAATACCTTCTAGTTGTTTGAAAAATTATAAATACCTCCCTGATATTTGATGAAATTATGTCATCCTTGGATGGAGGTATATATTGTCAACTTTGTCCTTTTAATATTTTTTTTTATTTTTAAAAAAAATTAAAACTTATAAAAAAAATGAAACGGTGTGGATGAATTTTTTAAAAAAATTTAAAAAAATTATTCATTTAGTCCATAAAAAATAAAATAAAATAAATAAATTATAAATTTTAATTCACAATGATATTTTGGTCAGTTCACCACAAGAAATAGATGAAAACCAAATGGATTGGGTTAATTGTTAGATGACGTTAAAATCAGGGGGTATTGGTAATTTTTCAAGCAACGAAGGGGTATTTGTAATTATGCCAAACCTCAAGAGAAGTCGTTGTAACATACCTTAATTATATTGTAAATGTGATATATTTATCGTGTGATTGATATATAAGTAAAAAAGATCAATTATATAATAAGTATAATTATATTTATTCTGTGATTAGTTTAATTCGATTAAATCTGACTCTGATAAAAATTTTGCTGCATAATGTGGTTCTAAAGTTGCATGTCTCAAAAAAGTTAAGTTTTATATTTTGATTTTCTATGTATACTTGAAACAAAAAGAAAAAGAAGATAAATTACAACAACTTCCTCCAAAATTTGACATAATTAGGAAGACTCCCTTGTTGTTTCAAAAATTACCAACACCGCCACGACCGTCTAACAATTAACCCAATTTGTTAGGTTTCATCTATTTTTTGTGGTCAACTGACCAAAATGCCCTTGTGGATTAAGAATTATATATATTTTATTTTTATTTTTTTATGAATTAAGTGGATAATTTTTTATTTAAAAAAAATTCCATCCACCTCGTCTGATTTTCTTATAAATTTTTATTATAAATGCAATAAGGCAAAGTTGACAATTTCATACCACTAGGATTGGATAGTTTTATCAAACATTAAGGGAGTATTTTTTTTCAAACAGTGATGGGGTATTCTTAATTATGTCAAATTTCATAAAAGTTCGTTGTAATTTACCAAAAAAAAAAAAAAAAAAAAAAGGTAGTCAAACGATAAGTTTTTGGGATTAAAAAGAACAGGTATAAATACATTACATTTGATCTATTTGTCCTTTTACATAAACCACCTAAACCTTTGTGTAAAAGATCAACGTAGTTATCTAAAGAAACTTGACTATAACATGCTCAAATATGTACCGATGATGGTCAAAAATAAAAGTTTTTTTTTTGTATGTATTTACTTACTCATCAATGACATATATAATAGATGTACAAAGACAAATCTCAAAGGTTAAGGGATCATGGATATTTAATCTAGGAAACCAATAACTATGAAGATACTTCATAGATAAGATACAGATCCTATGATACTTGGAAATAAATGGATTACTTTTAACATTCCCCCTCAAGTTGGTGCATAGATGTCGCACATTCTTAACTTTTCGAGGCAATTATCAAACACTTGGCTTGAAACTACCTTAGTAAGCACATCTGCTAGCTGGTCTTGTGATCGAACATGAGGAATTTCAATAAGTTTTGCTTCTAGCTTCTCCTTGATAAAGTGCCTATCAGTCTCAATATGTTTTGTCCGATCATGTTGTGTTAGATTATGGGCAATGTTACAAACTGCTTTGTTATCACAATATAACATTATAGGATTATCTTGCCTGATGTTTAAATCTTGCATTAAGTTTGTGATCCACAATGGTTCACATATTGCCTTGGCCATTCCCCTATACTCTGCTTTTGCGCTGGATCTCGCTACAACTTCTTGTTTCTTACTCCGCTAAGTAACCAAATTTCCTCCTACAAATGTGAACTCTCCAGATGTTGATCGTCTATCTTCAATTGACCCAGCCCAATCAGCGTCTGTATAGCTATTAATGTTCAAGTTATCTCCTATATTAGACATAATTCTTTTCCAAAAAATGATTTTAAGTAACGTAAGATACGAGTGACGGTGTTCATATGTTCATCACCTCGAGAGTGCATGAATTGACTAACAATACTTAACGAATCAGCTAAGTCTGGCCGAGTATGTGCAAGATACATTAATCTCCCAACTAGTCTTTGGTAGTGTTCCTTATTAGTAGGCACTTGACTTGGGTGCATGTTTAATTTCAGATTTTCTTCCATAGGAGTGCTAGCTAGAGTGCATGCTGCCATACCTGTCTCGTTCAACAAATCTTGGGCGTATTTCCGCCGAGACAAGAGAATACCTTCCTTCGATCTTGACACTTGAATTCCTAGAAAATACTTGGCCAAGGTCTTTTTCACGAGCAAGATGGTTCTGTAACGCCTTTCTTTCTTTTGGATCATTTCCTGTTACTATCATATCATCAACATACACAATAAGAGCGATGACATTTTCTTTATTATACTTCAAGAAGAGAGTATGATCTGAGTTACTTTGCTTGTACCCGAAGGATTTCATAGATTGCATAAATCTTCCAAACCATGCTCTAGGAAATTGCTTCAAGCCATAGAAAGCCTTTTTCAACCTACAGACTTGTTTGCTATACTTGAGCTGCATATTTCATCCTGGAGGTAAGTCCATGAATACTTCTTCTTGGAGGTCTCCGTGTAAGAATGCGTTTTTCACATCAAATTGATATAAGTACCAATCAAGATTTACTACCAGAGATAGAAGAATACGAACAATATTGATTTTGGCCACGGGCGCAATGTCTCCATATAATCAATTTCGTAAGTCGGAGTATATTCCTTAGCAACAAGTCTTGCTTTGTATCGTTCATAGTTCCATCTGCTTTGTATTTGATGGTGAAGACCCACCGACATCCAACAAGTTTTTTTTCGTTCAGGTAAATCAACAATTTCCCATGTTGAGTTCTTTTGAAGAGACTTCATTTCTTCGTTCATTGCCTCCTTCCATTTAGGATCTCTTATGACATCCTGTGCTCTATTAGGAATAAATTCAGTAGACAATTGATACACAAGTCCTTCATTTCCTCTTGATAGTCTATGATAAAACACAAAGTTATTGATGGGATATTTGGTTTTAGAATTAAGAAGAGGTTCATAGTTAATTCTAGGTATTCCTCTTGTGACACGATTCGGTAACTCTTTTATATGGGGTGGTTCAGAGTTGACCCTGAGACTCAGAATTGGAATCAACCTGAGAGAACAATTGATTACATGGTACATTATGAGGTGGAGAAGCAGTTGCTCGTGCCATTTCTCGTATTGTTTTCATGTGATCTTCATTATTCTGACTATTTTCATTCTCCACAATGTATCCTGGTCTGTTTTCCTCCAAAAAATTGTTTATTTGCCTCCTTAACTCTGAAGATATCTACTGTATCCACAGCAAGATCCAGAGTCTGCAATTCATTTATCTTCTCCCCTTGCATTGCAGACTCAGGAGTGCTATAATACAATTTATCCTCATGAAAAACTACATCATGCGTTACGTATAATTTCCAGGAAGGGGAGGGGGGGGGGGGTGATAACATCAATACCTTTTCTGGTGCAAGCTATAGCCAACAAATACACATCGAAGTGCTCGAGGTTCCAACTTATTTCTCAAATGCTTGTGGAGATGTACAAAAGTGACACAACCAAAAACTTTAGGTGGCAAATTCGGCATAGTAGGTGCACTTACAATCTTATGAAGAACATCAAAGGGAGTCTGGAACTGTAGTGAGCTAGAGGGCATTCGATTAATGAGATAGGTCGCAATAGTTACAACTTCCCCCAATAGCCAGTAGGCATATGAGCTTCAAATAAGGAAGCACGGCGGTTCTTGCGCTCAGCAACTCCATTCTGTTAAGGTGAGCAAGGACAAGTCATCTGATGAACAATGCCATGTAAATTAAGATTTCGTTGCAAGTCTTGGTTAACAAATTCACCACAATTTTCTATGCGTAGTACTTAGATATGAACCTGATATTGAGTGGCTATCATCCTGTGAAATTTCTGCAATATGGAATTAACTTCACCTTTTGATTTCATCAAACATACCCAAGTCATACGAGTGTGATCGTCAATAAATGTAACAAACTAACACGGACCATTTAGAGAACAAATTGGTGCTGGACCCACACATCTAAGTGAATAATCATAAATGGTTTTGGACTTTTATTCATACTAGTAGGAACCACGTGCGTTGCACGTGATACTTATTATCTTGACAAAATATTTATATTATTAAGAAAGTTTAATTAATAAAAAATATAAAGATTTCATCAATTAATAAATATTATTTTGAAATTTAATAATATTTTTATAAATAAAAAGATCTTATTCATTTAGTTTAATGAATTTGAACTTTTAAAAGTTATTGTAAAAGCTTTATGTTCGATGAATATTCAAAAGTTAAATAAAAATATAACTAAATAAGTTGTTATGTACCCATGATTTTGTTGTTCATTTATCCCTTTTACTCAATTTTATGTTAATTTTGAATCAATTAAATTCATTAATGTTAGTTCTTCATGATCAAACCAAAATATTATTTAAATTTAAACAATCAATTAACAATTCTTTTATGATTCTTATTACCTTATAATCCAAACTCTTTTTTTTTTTTAAAACAAATCTAAGATTCAAAAATGCAAATTCTTTTGTAGTACTCTTCTTTTTAGAAAACATCTAATCAACTTATGCTATTTGCAAAAATATATCTAATCATGCAATTAAACCACATATGTTAAAAAATGCAATTATTTTATTTTATTTTTAGTTCAATAATTCTTGAGAAAGTGTGCTAGAATTCTACTTAACAAAAATTTGTTCTTTTCTAGTACAATTTCAAGTGGTCAACTTAGTTATGTTTTCAACACAATTTTAATTTTACAGCAAGATTTTTAATATTGTAGTTCGTTTTATGATTTTAATAAACTACATCCAATATAAGTTCTCGTAGACTTTTTAACAATTAAACTATCTCAAATTAAATTGAAAAACATCATAGAAATCAACCCAAAGAAAAAAAGAGTTCAAGCAAAATTTTAAAAAGTATATAATTTTGAATGCAGATCTATGTGCCACATAACCTCATTCTTACATTCTTTTTAAATCTTGTTTTAAGCTCTCTTGGAATCTTGATAACTATTATTGCCAATTATTTTATCCCTACTAAGTTAATACAACAGTCTTTTTCTATTTTTTGTGAAATTTTGATTTCCATAAGTACTTTTGACTATTAAATTTAGCTTCTTCTCAACTTTGTTGGATGCTAGGATAGATCTCATTTTATTATCGTTCTTTGCTTATAAATATTTTTATTTTACCAAAAGACCTGCTAATTTAACTCTACAAATTTTATATATTTGCATAATTAAATTAGAGTGTTTCGAGCTTGTATAAGGAATTTTTTTTCTTTTTGCATGATTGAATTGATAAATCATAAATTAATGACACAGTACTACTATCATACTTCTTGAATCAGGTATTGTAGTTTAGATCCAAAGCTAATGCTGTATGACTTAGCCATGCTTGTTAAAACGACAATCAGGTCTAATATAACCTTTGTATTCTGTGATTTTTTGGAGTAACAGGAAAATTACTCGAGGGATTCCTCTGAAACCATTGTGTACCTAGACTAAAAACTTGATTTCAAGGAATTGACTGAAATAGGAAATAGAAATTTTTTCAAAAAGTTTAATCATTAATTTGTCGATGAACAAGTGGCTTAGAAAAAGAGAGGGTCTTAGAAGGTTTCAATACGTCTTGAAATTTATTTTTAATATAAATAATTATTAAATAATAAATTATTTTATAAATATTTATAAATAAAGTTAGTGAACAATAACCAAAAAAATTATTATAAAGTATAATAATCAAAATATAAAATTTGGAAGTCAAATGATTCAAACAAAGAAGAAATATTTTTTTTTATTGAAATTTATGCAAAATCTTCTTTGGTGTAATAAGGTATAATGATCATTATATATCTAAGGTAAAATGATCATTATATAAACGATAATAAAAAAAAATATATTAAGTGGGTATCAAAGTGATATTAATGGTAAAACTTAATATTAACTGAGTCATTTATATTTAGTTATGAAAACGTCGTTAATGGCAAAACTCATATATCAAGATGAATTTTACTCTATAAATAATAAATCCCTCAAAATATGAAACTTTATACTAATTGTTTTTTACTTCTAAATTGATAATTCTAATTATGTTTGAAGGTGATACTGATGCATATCAATATGTTCAAAAGAATATATTTATGAGTTATACAAAAGTAAATATTTCCCCCCATAAAATGATAGATAGTTCATTCATATGATCATTAAACAAATTTAGTTGACATCACTACAAAAAATATGCATCTTGTCATGATTAATATTATACTCAAAGTAAAAAAATTTATGGTAAATAATTATTAGCCCCAATTATACAACGACTATAAGCCATTGTTTCAATAGATGAGCCCAAAAATTATCCATAGATAAAAAATGTCGCAAGTGTTTTTGCCATGTCTAAACATTATGGTAAATATTCTGAACATAGCTAAGATCATGAAAAATATTTATTTAAGAATTACTTATATTTTTTAAGGATACAAGTTTTCTTGGTAAATATATGTAAAAAAAATCTATGTTTAATATTTGAACCTAGATGTTTGATATACACCATCTTTTCAAACGCAAAAAGTAAAAAACATGATAAAAGGAAGTCTCATTATAAGAAAATGACTCAATAGCTACAAAAATAAACTAATATGAAAAGTAAAACTTTTGATGCTTATCTATATTATTTAAAGCCAGTGTCAAACTAATTAGGAAGGAGAACTTTTGATGCTAATCTCTATTATTTAATATATTTTAAATAATTCGTTGCTAAATTCTTTAGCAAGTAAATTTTCGTTGTAAAATTCATTAGCAAGTAAATTTCTTGTATTAAATAACGTAGATTAGCAATGAGAAATTTTACTTGCTAATTAGCTAAACGCTATTTTTTTTTCGTTGCTATTGAGCCATTTTGTTGTAGTTTTCAAGCTTAACTTACATAAATCTATTATATATCTTTCACTTACTTATGTTTAATACTAATATATAATCTATAAATAGTTTTTTAAATAATTAGAATTAGGTTCAAAATTATGAATTAGTTGCTAGTCTACTTGATTATTGCTTTTTTGAAATTACAGTTTGAATATTCCTTTTTTATTTTTAAGTTAATTTATATCTATGAAATACTTTTGAATAGTAATTTAAAATTAATTTATGACTCAAGATTTATTTAAAAATTTAAAAGAAAACAAAACTTAAGAAGCTCATTATTTGTTTAATTTATTTGTAGCCGCAACATCAAACTTATAGTTTTCCTATTGTAGCTATTAATTTTTTTCATAATTAAAACTTTCTACTAAACCAAGAAAATATTATTGAGAGGAAATTCCTAAATTAATTATCATATTTAACTGAAATAAACATACATTAACTAAATATTACACAAAGTTTGTTATTAATAATCTATTTGTGCAATTCAATATATATTTTTGCGAAGGCTTTAAATTAATAATTATTAGTTACTTATTTGAAATGCAGAAGTATGATTGGTCAAAAGTGATTCATTTAAATCTTAGGATAAATTACATTTTATCATTTGAACTATGCATGTTTTTTATACTTTGCAATTGAAACTTTTTTTTTTTGTGTCAATTTATCATCTCAACTTTGGAAAATTTGCACTTTTTCATATATGGCCCTTTTTTTTCTTGATTTTTCTGTCAGTAAAATATCACATGTTATATGTAAAAATACCATATCACATAACCTTGAAATATCACATGTGCACTGCATGTGATGTTTTTTCGACAAAAAATTTGATTGAAAAATAATTATAAATGGCAAAATACAAAATTTCATAAAATTGAGATGGTAAGTTGATACAAAAAAAAAAAAAATCAGATATCAAAGTGTAAAAATGATTATAATTCGAGTGGTAAAATCTAAATTAACTTTAGATTTTCATATTTGCCTATAGATATTTGTGAATAACTTATCAAACGACCTAATTTATAATTATTTTTATAATATCTATTACAATCTTGTTAATAACTATATATTAATTAAACTATAACATGTGATATATAAAAGTTACAAGATCTTTCAATCATTCACACTTTTTACAATAGTATAGTCAATATTTATCTATATATGGTTGCATCCCATCTTTTTCTTATTTTTTTTCTTTTTTTTTAGAAATAGATATGTGTGGAGATGGTTTAGAAGTAACGTTTACTCATTTTTTTTTTTTTTCAAGGAGCTATTCCTATCTTACATTGTTGAAAAGATCAAATCTTGTACACTAATATTTTGTTCTATTATATTAGATATAATTAAAAAAATTATAATATATACAATAATTACATTTCAAATGCTCAAATTACATTTTAATCTTACTACAAAAAGTGTTCAATTTACATGATAAAGGATTTAGTTGATTCTCATTTTTCTTTTTGTCTTTGTTACTCTTGAAAATGCTTGCTTTACATGACAATTCATTTAGTTGATTTTCATTTGTCATCTAACAAATTTTAATATGTCAAGTGATCTAACTAATTCTCATTTATATCTATGCTAGAAAATTTCTCAATATTAAATCCTTTCCATTTTCATAATTTTTTGGCGTCATTTCTTGTTATATCGTAGGAGTATTATTTTTTGTCTAATAAGTGTATTATATTATGAATATAAATAAAAATAATGAGTAAAATAAGTATAATGTGAAAATAATAAATAGGAATAAATATGAACAATGTGAAAAGTAGTTAATAGGAATTAATAAGTATATCATTTTACCATTTTATCCCTGAAAAAAATATTATTATAAGGGTAACTTAGTCCAATAAAAAAAAGAAAGAAACTATTCATACTTTTATATAGATATAGATTATAGATATAGATAAATAGATATATAGTTTATCAAATTATTTATCAAAACTATAAATACCAATTAACCAATTAATCATTCATACAGCGGGTGAAAAACATTTCAAAAACAATAATTGCATATATACGAAGGAAGTAATATATTTCAAAAGCAAGTTTTTATATATCATCACGTATGAATGAGAATTATCAGAAAATGAAAAACTAAATAAATATTGATAAATGAATCAATATCAAATATCAAAATGTGAACTGCAATGCTTCTAACTTGTATTAGTGCATATTTTTGTGATCTTTCAAAATGACATCATTTGGACAAGAAAATGCTGTCAGGGGGGACTTTTCGATGATGTGTGTTGTCAACTGATAATTATTATTGTAATAAATGATTTAGAAACTAAATAAATCTCGCATAATATATTGATATATATAATATTTAATCATGAAACTTAATCTTTGTTATACAAATTTTTTGAGAACAAAGAATATGAACAATTGAGTACATGTACTAAATAACAAATTCATAAAAGATTAACTTTAATGCTAATTCAATGTTAATAATTCATAATGATCAATATCTTTCCTGTTGGAGCAATGTAAATCTTGTTAAAAAAAAAAAAAAACAAAAGAGAAAAGGAGAAAGATAGGAACGTGAAATAATACAAATACTTTTCTAGATTGAATTAAGTATTAGTTTATAAAGAAAAATTCAAGTGACATAAATTATTCAACTGTTCGAATAGATTTATTTTGTTGCACTGAGAAAAGGTTGGAATCATTCTTGCAGACTCTCCTAATGGTATCAAAAAAGAGTTGGAGCATCTCAATAATAGTCTCATCATAATATACATTCAACACTATTATCAAGAATGACCTCTCTTTTGCCAGACCTTCAAGAATCCGCATAGCTCTTAAATAATTGCTAGCAGTCTTAGAGGACAACGACCTAAGTGCAATCAAGAGTAACTTGAAAAATCTCCTGCCATGAGAAACCGCAGACAAGTTGTATTGTTTATGTATCACGTGTGTTTGAAACAAGAGGAAAAAGATAATAGGATGGATATTGTAGGTAATCTAATTAAATAAATTGATGAACTTCTTAGGGTCATATCATTATCATTATTAGGAGACTTTGGAGCTGTTATGCTTGTGACCTCATTAAACCAAGAAGCAACTACAAGTTGGACATTCTTATTAGTCCGCCACAAGAGTTTATAGAGATTAGTGCCTTCACTATTATATAGGGCATCTTTTATAGATATTGTGGGAGGCAATTGCCATACATCCCGCCTATTGAATCAACTTGCAGACCTTTCTTCTAGCTCCACTGCCCTCCTTTGTGTATCTTCTTCCCTCCTCCGTGCATCTTTTGACATACTTGTAATGACCTGTTAGACTTTTCAAAGTTGTGACTTCTCTAAGTCTGTGTTCTTAGGTCTTGTTGGTCAAATTCATAAACTTCTACTATTAAAAAAAAAAAGGAAAATTGTGAATTAACAATTTGTTATTTCCTTTATTAGACTGTAGAAACGTTTTGTAGAGCCCTGAAATTTGTGTTGATGTAAGAAACTATGACAAAAATCATGCAGTCTCTTGTAATAGTTATCTTCTCATTCAATTTGGATAAATGACAAGAAAAACTAAGATGAACAGGTCACAAATTATAACCTAAAAGGAAAGAACACACTACTTTTGCAATATCTATTTTGAATTATGATAGATGTAACAAAAAATAGAGGACAAATGAACTATAACATAATATGTTGATGAATGTAACATTGTGTTTCATCAAAAGGGCCAAATCATGGAGTAATCAAATGAATTGTGGTCACAAGCTCGTCAACATCGAAAGCTGCAAACAATATAGAACTATGTAACAAAGCAATTGATACAGTGTATTCAAGAACTAAGACAAGGTAACTTCTTTTCCTTCCTCAGTGACCGTCATCAGTTAAAATATATAGAACAGACCAGAAAATTAATTGATTAAGTAATGTAAAACAATCTGTGCATTGATGGAAATACCTGAGTGAGTGAGAACTGAGACTGGAATTGAGGACCTGTCATTTAGCAGGCTGAGTTTGTAGCAATAATGTTCTTAAAATCAGTTGAGGTTGATTATACATAGAAGCAAGATTTTCCACTTCTTCACCACCCCACCTTCCCACAACACCCAACATTCAACAATGTTAGTTTGCAAAAGAATGAGGCTTATTGTAGTAACATGTCAGCTTGACAACAGAGGATCGGATGTCTTTCATATTGAAATGAAATATATGACCGACTACAAATAGAATTAGTATAGTTTTCTAACTAAGGTCAATCATCTTACACATAGTAAAGAACATACCAACTTTTGACCACTTAACCAATAAAGAATTGCTTCTCATTTCAAATTCAAAATTCTGGTGATTTATGGGGCAAAACACTCGCAAAATGCAAGAATCTTCTAATGAGCAATACATCATGTAACAGGCGTAAAACTACTACACTAATGGACTATTAGGAAAAACATAGGATCAAGAAATTCTCATCTCTGATCTATTTTCAACAGGTTGTTCTATGAAAAGAGACAATTGCACTAACCACGAGTCGAGAATCAGTGTTAAAAAAATAAATTCTTTCTTTGACACTTTACGCGGAAAGGGAACATACCATAGCTTACGTCAAACCCCTAAGTGCCATAGGAATGGAGAGCCCTCTTCTCGGTTGTTTCCTCAAAGCTAAACGAAATCTCCAATTTTTTCTCAAAAGCAACCAACTCTAAGATGTTCCCGATCTGATGGAGTTTCTCTGGATTTATTTAGCAGAGAAATTGAAGAATCACAAAGAAGTTGAAAATCGGGAGAGTGAAGTCCAAAAATCAAGCAGGTGAAAGGTCACTTACAAGACTCTCAATATTAATAGTGTAAGTGTAGGGTTAAATTAGGCAAATCAAAAAAAGAAAGAAACCAAAATTTCTATTCATGCTTTTATATAGATATAGACTAATTTGAAATGGGATTCGATGGCTTTTAGCCAACTCACAAATGTCACATTTGAAATCCAAACTTGTTACTTCAGAAAATAACTTAGGAAACATTTTTTTCAGATATCCAAAAGATGTGTCACCTAATCGTTTGTACATAGCCAAATTTTTGAATTGTGGAGTTCTGGAGGTTGATCAACTATGAAGACTTGAGCTAACTGATTGGAGGTAGTTGGCATTAGATCAAGGTAATATAGCTTTCCCCTTCTAGTACCATAACCAATTGTCTTTCGAGTCTGACTATCCTCGAAAACACAACGGTTAGGCCAAAATATCAATACAATGTAGTGCATTGGTTATTTGAGCAGTAGACAACAAGTTATGTTTGAGAGTGGGCACAACTAAAACTGAATCCAAATTCAAATGTTCAGTAAGAGGAACTGAACCTTCCCCAGCTACTGGAGAGGGGTTCCATTGGCTATAGATCTTATGTGCTATGAAGAGGGTTTCAAAGATTTAACATGATTAGCGTCAAATGTCAGATGGTCAGTTACATCGGAATCAATTATCCATGCACTATTATTATTAGGAGCATATGTATGGAAAACTTTACCAGTGTCAGATGATTCAACAATAGCAACAGGCATGGTTATTTAATTCTTTTGAAATGTTCATTGGTTCAGTAACAACAACAGAGGCGTGATTTTTTTGAATTTCTTTTCTGAGGTGCCTTGCTAGGATCGCACCAGTCTGGATACCCCTTTTTGGGGACACCCCAACAACTGGCCCCCCCAAAGGCCAAGAAGAAAGAACCCTCCTCAAATGCGAATAATCTCCTATTCTACGAAGGAGTTGGACGACACCCCTCCTCCTTAGAGTGGGGGGACTGGATGATATATATATGGCTCAAAGAAGTTTGGGCCAAGTAAAGATAAAAAGTCCAAGGGCACCTAACAGACCAATAAAGCCCCACAATCTAAGGAGGAAGGTAAGGGCCTAAAGCAAGCATGGAGACAACCCAAGGACACGACCAAGAAGATATGATCAACCCAACGTCTACGTTCAAATGTCCCCCATGTGGCATACGCCTGGTTCACCAAGTGTACTCCCTCAGCCAGCATGGAAGACATTAATCAAGGAAGTCCCCTCAAAGCCTTGAACTCTTTGGCTATTAGGACTCTCTAGTGGCTAGGAGTCCTCGCTGATGAAGGGTCTCCCTCAACTCGGAGATAAGGATTCAAAAAACACACCTAACAGAAGATAAAGGCAAATCATAGCTTATCCATACGGCCTTTATCCCATTTTTCCAGAGAATGAAGTAAACGTGCAGAACCCCATCGTAGGGGGACGTGGTTCTATAAATACAGGTTTGGTCCCTAGGCGGGGAACACCTTCCAAACCTCTTGAACATTGCTGTCAACTTCCATCTAGCATTCTAATTGCGATCCTAGCATACTTTCTTCCATAAAATCAAACATCATATCTCAATTTTTGTTTTATTTATTTTTTGCTGATTATTTTCTCTCATAGCCAGTACTAACTTGAGCGTCGAGTGCTAACTTGTTGGTTTACAAGTCCCGTTTCCAAAGTTTTCTACTTGTTGATTTAGGTCCAAGACGAAAGTCCAAGCTTGTTGACTCGTGCTATTTCCGCACGCATCAAAGTAAGTTACATGATCAAAAGTGCTAACGACATGAAGTTGCAGGGCCAAAAATATAATTTTGTCTTAATTATTTTACACCATTCCGCGTGACATTTTCACTAGAAAAATAAAAAATCATGCGACTTTAGATGCAAGTATTTGTCGGCAAGAGGAGGAAATATAGGCCCCTTTAATAAAAATAAAAAGAAAGAAAGAAAGAAAGAAAAATAGGCTGAAAATAAAAAGTTTACATATTGTTCTAAGTTATAGTGATAAATGTAGATCATGTATATGTAAATTATTATTGTGAAAAAAGTATTTAAAAGTAACATATTGTTTGGAATTCTTTAGATAAATAATAATATATATATATTATATATATATATATATATATATATATGTATAATTGAATATCTCCGTTGGAAAATTTTGGACAAGATATGTTCAGTCACTCTCAAACTGAATAAAATTATTAGAAACAATGGGTAAAACTTTTAGATGAAAAACATTTTTGGAGAGAATCAAATATCGGGCAAAAAGATATTTTTTGTCCTATATTTGAAGATTGGTATACTTTTGATACTAAGAATTCTCTTTATTGATCTCATAAGTTATAAAAATTCTCATTTTTAATACTTTTAACAGATTTTGTTAGTATATTGACGCAAAAAGGCACATGCAAAGCACATGTCATTCTTCAAAAAACCGAATCGAAGAATTATCTGTCACGTGCCTAGTATGTATCTTTTCTATCAAATATTAACGGATTATGACGAAAGGACTGAAAGTCAGAATTTTTGTAATATATAAATTAATAAAAATATTATAATTAATAGGAAGAAAATGGGTAAAACCCATATTATCTTCTATGATACCCGAAATGTTTAAATAGGTACCTCTAATAAAAAAAAAAAAAACCATATAAGCCACTTTAAAATTTAAAAAGGTACACATTACCCCCTCGCCTCTAGAATTGTATTTCACGCGCTCAAAATGCAACTTAATATGCATATATTTTTCCCCTAAATGACCAAACTACATCTGTCTTTAAATTATATACATATTTTAAAAATATAATATAAAAAATATAATGTAGCTATATGTATATATATAAAAAAAATCTAATAAATATAAATAAAAAAATAGAAATAACTCACCGACGGACGGGAGATTGGAGGTGGGTGGCGTGTCAAAATGCTTGTCGTCGAACGGGCTTTCCAACGATGATAGACTTGCGTCGAGAAATGATCGGACAGTGAAGAAATTCATATTCAAATACATCAGGGGCCAATATGCACATTTTTAAATTTTACAGGGGGTTATATAGTATTTTTTTATCATAAGAACTTGTTTGTACATTCCGAATATCACAAAGGGCTAATATGAGTTTTACCTAGACGAAAAGTATCTTGACCCTTACAAGATACAGGAGGAAAGGAACAAGAAATTTTAGGAGTATACTAGCTTCCGTGGCACGCCGTCCTTGCGTGCATATAATAAATAATATTTTATATTTTAAATTATATTATGAAGAAAAATATATATATATATAAACCAATACATTATATTTTTAAAAAGCCAAAAAAAAAAAAAAAAAGAAAAAGAAAGCAACAAAGAAAAAAGAAAATCAACATAGGAGTATAATCTGTATAATGATAAAATTGGTGTTGTGATGTCATAACCGCTGTTTGTGAGAGAAAAATGTCTTTCCTTTTTATATAATATAGATATGGATGATGATGGATTATTAAACTGCCTCGTTGACACTGCCATTATCATGATTAAATTGCTTATCATCTAATGCAAATCGTGGTATATTATTTGTTTATAATCATCTCATCAGTTCACACTTCCTTCTCACAATTCAAATTATAAAATAAGCCAGTACAAACATAAGGTAATATTACTGATAAAAATATTAAGTGATCATCTTATAATTTTAGTGATGCATGATTTATTTTAAAATTATCACTAAAATGATAATAATTTCATTTTTTTCCATCATATAATTACTTTCTAAGGGAGTCAAATGAAATTATTAGTGATAAGAATTATGTAGAAATTAAATTTTTGGACAAGAAAATAATTTTACAGAGATAGTGGCAACAAAAATATAGTTATATTGTCATTATTATAATTAGTAATTTTTAGTAACAATTTTATGCGTTTTCTTTTGTTGTCATTAATTCTTGCTAGTGAGAACTTTTACAAAAATAGTTGTCATTACTAAAACTATTAAATCGTTATTGTAATAAGATGAGAAAAACAGTATATGTTGTCCCATAACTTAGTTTTTTTTCCACTTTTTGTCCCATTTATTACGGAATTCTCGCTTTTGGTTCGTAACTTTCAAAAAGTAGCATTTTTGGTACCATGACGTCCTTTTGTTAGATATTTAATAAAAAAACCACATGATTGATAAGTGCATGAGACCAAAAATGCTTTTTTTAAAGTTATAGAGACTAAAATTGAGAATTTTGTAATCAATGGGACTGAAAGTGTAAAGACACAAAAGGGTCATGTATTAACAACGTGACATTTTTTGTTAAAATATATAATGGAAAAGTGTCATAGAACAAAAAGTGACACTTTTTTCGAAATTACGGGACCAAAAGTGATAATCTCATAACCGATGAGACCAAAAGTGAAAAAAATACTAAATTACGGGATGAAAAATGTTATTTCTCCTAATAAAATAAACGTGTTTGTCTTTTGATACATGTTGACATCTAGTGTAACAATTTTTTAAACTCAACAGAAAAGTCTAACCAAATTGACCCAATAGTCAAAACCCAATTAAATCAATAGACCACAATGCATAAAGAGCCGAGGACCAGCTCTACCTAACTAAAACTTGCTTGTGAGATTGAGTTAATTCAATCCCAATTCCAACTCGTCGATGACTCAACCAGCTCAATTGACACGTCATCACCATTCCATATTTCAAATGGCATGTTAATACAAAGTCACGACGATAGGGGCTAAGCCTGCCAGCTAAAACTTTCTTAATAAAGCGAATAGGTAACTACTTTATCCTAATAAATATAGTAGATTATGTTCTTGCTAGCGTAAAATACAGATGATATGGTAACAATTGGACTAACCATTTCTATTGAAAATAGACTTTCCAATGAATCCACGCGTATCAAGATTATGCTCAACTAGCACCACAATTCTCTCATCCAACTGCAATAAATAGGCCTAAGTAAATCAAGTGAGGTGACTTCAATTTCATTTGGCACTTTGACTCTTTGCATGAAATTTTCACTCATTACTCTGTAAAACTCATTATTTCCACAATATTCCGCAAATTCTTCACATATTTAATCGCTAAACTACTTATTCTGATATATTTAGTCAGTGTTTCTTGCTTTATTTTAATAATAAGGCAATTATTGGTTTAAATATTTGAGAGTTATTCCCTATTTTGCAGGTTTTTTTCCAAGAATTGTAGAATACTCAACAGATCCTTGGACATTACATGTGTATACAAGTAAAATTTTATGCCCAATTGACTGATGATATGTGTAGAATAATATATTAATTATCAACTATATATATTTTTTATTTATATGTTGAAATTTACTGAATTAATTCTAAGTGTCAATAGATAATTTAATTAATGGTAAATTGCATAACCCCCCCTGTGTTTTAGGGAAATAGCGCGAAATCCCCCTGTGTTATATTTAGAGGCAAAAAAACCCCTGTGTTATCTAAAGTACAGTAAAATACCCCATCTCCGTCAGAAACTAACGGAGAGTAGCCACACGCGCGGTTTGTGCATTTTTTCTTATTTTTTGTTGCTTTTGAGGTTTTTTGAAGTCTATAAATGTCCAATTTGCCCCTTTTATTTGATATTTTAACGTGTACATATTTTAAATTAATAAATTATAATACCAAAATTAATATACCAAAAATATATTTTTAAAATTAAAAATTTATATGAATATAAATAAAACTCACTTATTATTATAAATTTTTTACTTAAATTAAATTATTATTTAATTTAAATAGATTTTAATATTTGTTTACTAAATATACTAATTAAATATAAAAATACCTAAAAAATATTTTTTATTTTTAACTTCTTCTTCTTTGTCGCCGACAGAGAAGAAGATTGGGCAACGGAGGTCGACCTCCGTCGCCTAGACCTTGGCATAGAGGTGATGTCGGCCCCACAGCGAGGGGGCGACACTTAATATTTTTAATTTTTTTTTTACCTTTTTCTCCGTCGGCGAAGAAGACTGGCCACCCGATCATTAGGGGCAACATCCCCCCTGGATCTGGGCGGCCCAAATCCAGGGGCGATGTCGCCCCCACAGCGATGCGAGGTCGCCTCCCCTTTTGTGCACAGGCGACGACGTTGTCGTCTAAATAATCTTTATAATAGTATAGATAATCTGGACCGATGATTTTGTTTTATATTTGATTTGTCTCTTTTGTTCCTGCATCTTAACAAAATAACAAAAAAAATCATGGAATGGTATTAATTGATTGACAGACTATTTTGCGTTTCTAGCTACATATATTTTCTCCTTTGTTCATTGTTGTAGCATATGTTGCCTTCTTTCTTCCTCAAAAAATAGTTTGCAAGATTTCGTTTTTCTAAATTATTGAAGAAAATCACATGACAAGTATTTCTACATTTGTTATTTTTGCATTTGCATATTTCTATTTAAATGCATTTCGGTGAATTTGGCGGGGAATGGATTGGTGGATGTGTAGGTTGAGGTGGTGGAATGGTTGGTGAATCTAGAGGTTGGACCTTCGTACTTTGAAGTTACAACGACCGGGGGAAGACGAAGTTTGGTCTTTAGAATTTTTTATTTTTTATTTTTAAAGAAAATTTTATGAAAATATAAATTTGGGTGCATGCCATGCATGGTTGGAACCTTCGTGTTTGGAATTACAGTGGTTGAGAATGACGAAAAGCCTTCCGTCTTTTGATGGCTTTTACTCTTTTAACTTCGTAAAATTTAAAAAAAAATTCCAAATTAGAATTTTAATTTTTTTTATTGTAAAAATAATTTAATTGGTAGGTGAATATTTATGGTGAATATTAATTTTCTTAATTTTTAGCCACCTTTCTGAATTTTCAAAATTTTCATATTTAGTTTCAAATTTTATTCATTGTTAAAAAATATTTATAATAAGTAGCAATGCTTAATAAATAAGAGTGATGTATCATTTAAAAAACATAAGATATTTTACTCTTTCCTTAATTTTCAAATTCTAAATTTCATATGTATGTAAATATAGGCAAGATATGAATAAAAGGAGATTTTCATATTATCATTTTTCTGAGTTCATGAAATTTCTTCTGTTTAAATTTTTTTATTATTAATTTTCGTTTTATGAGATCATGAAAGCTGGAAATTTTCTCAATGCTTTTTACATTTTTTATTTTTTATTTTTATTTAATGAGTTAATGAAATATATGATTTCTTTTGTTAATTATAATCTTTTTTGTTCAATTATATAGATGAAAATGCAAAAAAATCACTCAAAACAAGTAAAAGATGTACATATGAAATATATAAGTACCATAAGGGTATTTTAGTCAAAAATAAAAAAAATAAGGTAAAAAATAGCTAATAAACACCCCCAAACGCACAAGAGGCGCGTGTAATACACATTTCGTTAATTACTAACAGAAGGGGTATTTCTTGTTGAGTTTTACAAAACACAAGGGGATTTTTAGTTTATTTCTAAAGCGCAAGGGTTTTTTTAACCATTTTCAACAAAACACATGGGGGTAAAACACATTTTAGCCATAGGTTATGTCTATATACACATACATATATCAAGATGCTCAGTGGGCGGAGCTGGACTAACCCGGCCCAGGACTAGATTGAACTAAGAAAAAATGGACTAGGTTAACCCAAGCCCGCTTGGAACCGCACCGGTCTTGGGCCGATTCCAGCAACTGAAATCTAGGACCAGCCCAACTCAGTGACCCAGGACTACCTGATCCTGAGTCGGGTCTGGGCTACTTTTTTTATATAATAATAATACAGGTTTTATTGCACTTTTTGGTCCCGTTAGATAGGGCCCTTCTCACTTTTAGTCCGCGCTTTGTTTGGTCGACACATATAGTCCTGAAGTTTTCAGCATTTTGACAGCATTAGTCCCAAACTCAAGACATTTTGTTTTTCTTCTTTAATGCTCGGAAATTGGCCCATCATGCTTCCGAAATAAATTAAGCTTCCATAAATTTGTACATTTTTCTGACCGCCTAGTTCCCGGGTATTCCAAGCTCTCGATTTTACGGACTTTCTCCAACCACACAACCCAGCAGCAGATGGTTCGCAGATGCTTGGCTCCTTCAGCAACAAACAGCACAAGCCTATTTCGTTTCCTACCTTAGGGTGTAGAAGATACTCCGATACAACGACTTAATGGAATTTTTGGACAGCAATTTGGAAAGAAGCCTTTCTTTTATTGAAGAAATAAAGGCAATATTACATAGATATTATTTCCTCTGTTGGAGGAGACAACTATTTAGCCTCTCATTAGATAGAGGGCTAGACTCTTTGGGGAAACCCCCATGAACTGAAAGATAAAAGATACAAGGATTGAAAGACTCAGATTATTGTGCTTTGAAGAGTAGGAGGAAATTTATGATTTTCCCCTTCTGCTTCGCTGCTTCCTTATTTATAACCATCCGCGGACGTCAAATGCGGATTTCAAACTTGTTTTTGATGACGTCATTGCGTTCGTCATCCGGATGACATCATTGCATTCGTCATCCGGATGACATCATTGCATTCGTCATCGTCATTTCCAGCTGGTATTCATGATGGCTTGTCGGCTATTTAATTGCTAGCTGGCTCTGACTGTTGGCTTTTGTCGTTTTTTGCCGACAGTCTTTTTTTTGAATTTTTACTTTCTTCGAGTTTTACTTCTCCTTGTAAAAATTCTTTCTTTTACCTTTGTCCGGTTTTGGTTCGGGTTTCTTTTGGGTAACCCGTATCTTCGTTCCGAACAGTGGCTTTTCTTGTTTCTCGCAGCAAGGGCACACATGGTTATGCCATTGCCCAACATGCATCATGTTGCATGTCTTCATCCTTGTGACCTCAGTTGCAGGCAGCTTGTTCTCCCATATGAGCATCCTCTTTTTTCTCGAACATGCTTTCTGCAAATTCAGTACTTTTTCCCATTATGGAGTTTAACAGGAACAATCCATTCACCTTGTTGGAGAAAATTTTGAATGGATACTTGACTTTGTCCATCTCAGTGAGACAGACCCATAAACCCCAAGCTCTTCTGGTGGAAATGTCGTCTTCGCTAATAGCCGACACCAGTGGAGCTTCTTCTGAGGCAGCTTTAATTCTGTTAAAAGCTACCATGTCTGGTCTCTGTAGTTTGATGAAATGGAACGCTGGATGAGACCCTTTTCCTGCAGTTTCTGGAGCTGCTGAGATGAATTTTAGCTCCAAGATATCTCCTCTTTTTAGGTGGGGATTGTTTTGCCATGAATCATATACTGCCCCACTAATCCAATCCGGTAATTTTGAAATTTTTGAAAAACTTGGTGACATAGTATGAACCGAAGCTAGAGCTCCAAACTCATACCACTCTCGGACTTCTTCGGGTTTAGACCCTTCCATCATCCAGACCCTATATATTTTCCGGATGTCTCGATAATGGTTGCTTGGGTTAACTCCTTTGCGGGAAATTAATTTTTCCCACATTCGTTGATACACCTGCCAAGCAGAAGAAGAAGATAATAATTCATTAGTATTAGCCTTAGAAGTGCCTGTCATTGGCCTAAGGCTAATCTCTTCCTCTTTTGCCCCAGAGGCGCTGGGTTGACTCGAATCATCAGAGGTTTGTACTCCCTGTGACTCGTTTGTTGCCGTTACACCAGAGTCTGGTGATGGCCTTGTGCAAGCAGTACTTGAATCTGCCGCTACAGGTCTAGAGTCCTGTACTCTAAGGGCATGTTTAGTGTCATGCTTTCTCAACTCGTTAGTCATCTTCGAAGATGATGCCTTCCGAATTGCTCTTGTAGATCGTTCCATAGTGAGGTTGAGGCCACCATGGTCGTTCTTATTGCGATCTGGACAGTGTCAAGATCAGCTCTTTGGATTTGTCCGGCTACTTGAGCATTTACAGCTAGCCGTTCAAACTTCTTGTTAAGCTCCTCGAGATTTTCTCTGAGGTGCCTAAGTCTCAATATGATGGAGTTTGCTTCAGATGCCTCCATCTCTTGTTAGGAAATCTGCAAGAACATTTTCATGAGATTTTATAACAACAATATTATAACAATAATATTGGCATTCAGCTTGAATTCTGATAATACGTGCTTTCTCAATCTTAGATTCTAATTTATTTTTCAAGAAAGCTTTAACATTGGTATTATCAACTTTCAAAGTGAATTCTTTAGCAAGTAAAAACAAAGGCCATTTCTTAAAAGCCTTCCAAACCGCAAAGAACTCTTTCTCGTTGATGTGCCACACTCGGGCTTGTTGTTCGGTGAACAATCCTCCCGTGTATCTACAAGGCTCTTCCCCTGTAGTATTCTTTTTCATGAGCACCGCTGCCCATCTATAGTCGTTGGCGTCTGTGTAGACTACCAATTCATCCTCGTCTTGCGGTATTGCAAGCTTTGGCAGATTATTGCAAACCTGTTTTAGCTCACGAACCCTTTGTGTGTGGATTTCCTCCCATTTCCACTTTGCACTTTCTGTTTCCTTCAAAAGTGGCTGGAATCCTTTCTATATTTTGCGAGATCCTTTATAAAGATACCTGCAAAATTTACCACTCCCAAGAAGCTTTGTAAATGCTTCTTATCTTTGAGTATGTCGGGGAAATTGCGGATTTTCTCCACAATATGCTCCTGCAACTCAATACCTGTTTCGTCAATAAGAATTCCTAAAAATTCGATTTTATTGACCGCTATAGTAGCTTTCTTCTCAGAAAGTACTAAACCTTCCTTATAACATGCATCAGAAAATATCTCTAGATGTTTGATATGTTCTTTCATATTTTTAGATGCAATTAGTATGTCATCGATGTAGACGAACATAAACTCGAAATAATCATTGAAAAGATTATCCATTTTTTTTTTTTTGAAATATCTGGGGTGCATTAGCTAGACCCATTGGTAATACATTCCAGATATATTGACCTTGTGGTGTGGAGAATGCAGTAAATTTCTTTGATTTACTCTCCATTTTAATCTGATAGAAACCAGACTTGCAATCAAATTTGGAAAATACTTTTGCACCTTTAATGCAATCAATTTTAGTGCTCTCTACTAGGGATGTAATAACCATCAAATTCTAATATTTTATTAATACCTTGATAGTTGATTACTAACCTGGGTTTACCTCTTTTTATCTCACCATGGTTTCTTACCAGAAATCCAGGGCTACTGTATGCAGAGATTCCAGGCTCAATGTGTCCAAGATTGATATGCTCTTTGATAATCATTTGCATATCCTTCTTGTCTTCCATGTTCATCTGGATGGGCTTGTATCGAACATACTCATATTTGCATTCCTCTTTAATCTTAAGAGTAGCTTCGATCTTATTCCTATCCCACCATACCAGAGGGTTTTCGCTGAAATTTCTCTGGATGAGTCTCTTGACATTTTCGAGAGAAAGTTGGCTTTCCTCGCTTATGTCCATTGTCTTTAATTCCTGCATTGCTTCCTTGAGGTTCTCAATTTCTTCCTTAGATTCCTCGTAGATGCTATCGCTATCGATGAGTCCCTGTTGCCTGAAAGATAAAAGAACTTTACCGAATTTCCTTTTATCCTACATTTTTGGATGAGTTAAATTGGCATCAACATCACCACGCTTGCTGCGAAAATTTATAGGCATTATCCTGTTAAATGCTTTTCTCTTCGCAAAACCTGTATCTCACTACCACAGTTAGTAGTAAATTAACAGATTTCTTTGATTATCCTGCATATATCTTGCAAATATTTGAATAAAATTATTACCCAGCAAGATATCAGCACCTGTATCATGAAAGTAAATGGGAGGTGTTTTTACCCTAAACCAAGGCGTTCCAAATGCTCCTCCGATCATGATTTTGGCTTCTCGAATTCCCGTATTAAGTATTAGGATTTTTTGTGAAAAATTCCTTCCTGCAATAACAGGTAGGGTTTCCCTTGCTTCTTTAGGGAAAACTCCAGGTTTTGCTGTGCAAATTTCTGATCCTGAGTCAATATAAGCTGCAAAATATTTTGTCTTATATTGATCATATAATATACCCACAGATATGTATATAGAAAAGGGGCTTGTCATTCAATCCTTATGGTAACTCCATCAAGACTGAATTCCATACCGTTCCCTTTTCTTCCCCATGGTTTGTGATCTTCGAGGAAACTTATCTCCAAAGTCATACTTCCATTTTCTCGTCCTGCAACACCTGTAACAAGAATTTCATGGCCTGCTATTTCTAACATGCCTTCATATCTACCAACGACAGGCTGCGGCAAATGATATAAGTCATCACAAGGAAAAAGTTTTCATTCTTAGTGATGTCAAATATAACTTGTATTTCTTTCCATCCTTCGGGCATCTAAGTTTACGTTATTAACCCTAATTTCTTGAGGAGTCAAAACTTTTTGACAAGTCTTTCTCTTTTCTTTTGTAGCCATTATCCTATCTTCTGAAAAGGACATCCTGCTACTAAACTCAGTCCTAGAACTCTTTGTTCGATCTAAGACTGGGTGATCTTTAATAACGATATCGACACCTCCTATTCTAGGTATCCTAATTGGATCTGGTGCCATTACCTTAGCGAATTCCTTGAAAATTTGGGAATTTCGATATACTCTTTCCTAAGGAATAAATCAGAATGATGTGTGTTGGAAAGGGCATAAGCAATTCTATAAGTTATAGAATATGGTCTATTACCTTCTTTCATTAGATCTTTTCTTTTAAAATCCTGATGAAGGGTTAAGACTCTACTGAAATCTTGGTCAGCTATAGATCCTAGGATGAATATCAAACATCAATTTCCTGCATACAGATTACCTATCATTGTTCCAAGACAACCATCTCTTAAGTTATTGATTCTTCATTATTGATAAATGTATTTCTGAATCAATTCCTTCCTTAAAAGTTGTTTTTATTACTACTTCAATAGTTCCTATGTGGATCCATTTCATAGTAACTGCAATTTCTTCTCCAAGCTTAATTCTTCAAGAATTTCTTCTTTAGGAATAAGCTTCATCCATTACCAGTAAATTCCATGGGAATAGCAAACTCACATGAACTTACTTTGTAGATTATATGATGTTTCCTCTGATTTAGTCCTATCTGGTTGAGGACTTTACCAATCCCTCTGAATCCATCATATGGACTGAGGTTGGAATCTTGACGCATGATTCTTTCCATAGTTTTTTTGACACCGTCATTCTGAAAAGAATCTTGACAGGCTTTCAGAGGTTTGAAGCCTATCTCCTTCACTGTAATTATTCTGACTCGGTTGAAGATCCATCCGAATCAGTTTCTATCTCCTCTTCATAGACGCTTTCGTCCGAAGGAAGATCCTCAAATTGGTATATTGGTGCCAATTCGCCATAGTAGACTGCGTCTGATCTTCTTATCTCACCACGTTTCTGCGGGCAGTCTGGAGCTATATGTCCTCTTGCTCCACATGTCCAGCAGTTGCAGTCTTTGAAACTTTCATTAGCCCGGGTATGGGCCCGTCTGAAAGTTCTTCTCGTAGGGGTTCTTCCTGTGGATCTTGTATCTGTTCGTCTAGATCCTTGGGATGAAGCCTTTATTGGTCCGCTCCTTTGCCCAGATTTGTATGTTCTGGCTTTTGTTTTGGACCACCATGATCTTCGTCTGAAAGGAGTTCTTTTGGAATTCCTATAGTATGAGTCATTACTCTCTGTTTCCTCCTTTTCTTGGCTCACCTGATTCTCCTATAATAGTAGGAAAATCGTATTATACAACAGAGAGGAGTTCGTTTAATCGTACCTCTTAGCCTTTTCATGTTTTTCTGGATGGATGCTTGATAACACCAATCCTTCAATTTGTCTTTGAGGAAAGACATTCTCCTTGCTACTAATCCATCTGTCCCTCAGGTACTTTGTATGATTGGATCAACATTTCCCTCCATGGACTACAGATCTTTGCAAAGAACATGGGAGCTGCAACTTCCACTGTTCCACTCTGGAAGAAATACTTGCGAAACCAATAGATATATTCATCTATCGCACAAATACTTCTTAATTCAAGGCTAAAAAGAGCTTGTGCATATTCTCTAACCTTTTCTGCTCTACTTCCTTTGAAGTATCCATCTTCGGCAAGGATACTGGCTTTAGTATCAGCTGGGGTACTATCCCATCCGATTTTCACAGAACCCTCTAAGCTCAACTCCACTAATTTTATGAAGTTTTCTTTATCGAGTTCTAAGGTGGTTGCTACTATCTTTATGGCAGCTACCCACTCGTCTATCAACTTCTCTATGTTTCGGAAGTCGATAACATCCAGGTTTAGCACAGCACCATATGGATGCAAGGGCTGAAGCATTGTTCTTGCCCAAGGTGTATTTTCAGGTGCTCTTCTAGGATTTCTCCCTGGATTTTCTCGAAGTCTAGTTCCCACAAATGTTGGTGTTGCGTTAGTGTGGAAATCTGCACTTTTCCTCATTGGGTGATCTTGTGGAGCCTCGTTGGAACATGTGCTCCCCTCCGGCGGTGGTAGTGCTGGAGTAACTTCATTGGTTTGAACATTGACTAATTCCACAATCCCAAGTTGGGAAAATGATTCAGCCAATTCATGTAGATCTGATAGATCCGCTCTGGTTACCTCCATTATTTTATGGAGTTACGGATCTCTTGGATTTGTTCATCCCGAGTCTTTGGCTTGGAAATTTCTTTCGCCTTCCCTCTCTGATGTAAAAGAGGTACTGTTCCAAGGGCGTCCCTGATGCGCTCTTGTCTGGATATGGACGTTTCAGGGTTCTCCCGTTGGTTTCTTTTTAGATCTGCAACTTCTGTCTTCAGATCTGTAAGATTCTTGTGTAGATTTGGGAGGATCTTAAGAATCTCGTCCATCTTGTGGCACAAATAATCTATTTTCATAGGTATGTTGGATAACCTATGTCCATAGTCTTGAACCGTCTTCTGAATTTCCCTCAGATCTTGAGAGATTTTCGAGGTATCGGCCTCGATCTCCTTCCAAGCAATTCCTCTAATCATAATTTTTAGAGATGAATTGGTGCAAGAATTTACCCTTTCCATTTCTTTTGGCTGGAATAGTACCATGTACTTTGGTGGAATGCAATCGCCTCACCACCTTCCCTGGTACATTTTGACGGACTTCTGAAGCCCTCAGCTTTTCTTCAACCTCTTCCTTCGAAAGAAGTTTCCAGTCAATCCTTTTAGGACCGTTGTCACATTTTTTCAGAATTTCCCAAAGGAAGTTCTTTCTTTGTCTTTCCAGAGTCTGGAAATATTCCCTGTTGTCTTTGTAACTTGAACTTTTGTTCGGTTCCATTTTTTTGTAAAAGTCTCCTCCGTTAGTGGAAAAAATATCTAAATATAATATTAACCAATATTTTTTTCAATAAACCTATGCTCTGATACCATTCTGGCCGAGTACTGTACAAAGTTTGCAAAAGGAGATGAGTGGGGCCAAATGTGCAAATTTTCGAAAATTAGAGGACCAAATCTGTTGGCCCCGAAAAGCAGAGGACCAAAAGTGCGACACCCCTTATCTTGTGGGACTATAAGTGCAATTACCCCTAATAATACATGACATATAAGTTTCATTTTATTCTCTTTAACTAACTATTCTAAAAGCTTTTTTAATATTTTTGAAACTCTAAAAATTATTATCATTATTGTTCTATTTCTAAATTTTTACTACTTTAATTCATTAATTTTTATTTATTTTTTTTAAAAATTTGTTATAAATACGTTTTGAATTTATTATCATCTAAGTTAATTATATAATCATAACTATTATTTTTTCTAGTTATGATTTTTGTGTGATTTAATTTATTATTTACTTTATTTCATAATACTACCATAAATTTAAATAATTGTTCAAAAAAAAAAAAAACTCTTTTCATAAAGAGATAAAAATAAAATAGCTTGATTTGGTCTTGGTCTGGACCTCAATTAGGCCGGTTCATAGGTTGGACTTGAGTTTATAAATGGACCCAATTGGGGCCCATTTAAAGACTCGGGACCAATCAAGTACCGATAAAGAACAGTAGTTGGCTGGTCTTGGGCCGAGTTTTTTTAGGCTGGTCTGCTCCGACCCTGAGTCGGCCCAACCCACTGTCCACCTTGATAAAGGCAATATGGGCAATAAATATAGGCAATATATGAATAGAAGGAGATTTTCATAAGCCAAGGTATGGAGAAAAAAATATTCGATTGCTTTTTTATTTTAATATTATTATTTATTTTATTTCATGAATTCATGAATATATTATCATTTTTTGAGTTCATGAAATTTCTTTTGTTCAAAAAAATTTTTATTATCAATTTTCGTTTCATAAGATCATGAAAGATGAAAATTTTCTCATTGCTTTTTACTTTTTTATTTTTTATTTTTATTTCATGAGTTCATGAAATATATAATTTTTTGTTAACTATAATAACTTCTGTTTAATTTGTATTTATTCTTTTTTTATATATGAGCTCATGAAATTTCTTATGTTCAAAATTTTGTCATTGATTTTAATTTTTTTATTATCAATTTCCATTTCATGAGATCCACGAAAGATCAAAATCTTTTTCATTGCTTTTTACTATTCTTATTATCAATTTTTTTTCATGAGTTTATGCAATATATGATGTTTGTGTTAATTATAATTATTTTTATTTAATTTGTATTTACCATTTTTATGAGCTCATGAAATTCCGCATGTTAACAAATATTCATTGTTTTTTTATTTTTTCGTTATCAATTTTTATTCTATGAGATCCATGAAAGATTGAAATTATTTTTATTGCTTTTACTTTTCTGTTATCAATTTTAGTTTCATGAGTTCATAAAATATATAATTTTTTTATATTAATTATAATTATCTTTGTTTTATTTGTATTTATCATTCGTTTATGGTTTTACAATATTTCTTATGTTGGAAAATTTTTCATTGATTTTTAATTTGTTTATTATCTTTTTCATTTTATGTGTTCATGAATATATCATTTTTGTTTTAATTATAATCATTTTTGTTTACTTTGTATTTATCATTTTTATTATTAATTTTCGTTTCATGCGATCATGAAAGATTGTAATTTTTTTCATTGCTTTTTACTTTTTTTTATTACCAGTTATTATTTCACGAGTTCATGAAATATATAAATTATGTGTTAATTAAAATTATTTTTTTAATTTATATTTATTATTTTTTATGAGCTCATGAAATTTCTTATGTTTGAAATTTTTTAGTTGCTTTTTACTTTTTTTATTATCAATTTTTGTTTCATTAGTTCATGACAAATATGACTTTTGTGTTAATTATAATTATTTTTTTAATTTGTATTTATCTATATTTTTTGGCAGAACTACCAACCAGAAAAAAGATCACATGTCAAGCAATGAAATTTTTTCTTTCCTTGATTTTTAATTAGTTATTTTATTATCAATTATTTTATTTTGTGAGTTCATAAATATGTGTTATTATATATAATTTTATATTTAATTTCTATTTACTATCATGCACATTTTGACTATTTTATTAATAATTTTTAGTAGAGAGATTGAATTTTAGAGATACATTTTACTGGTGAGAATCAGTATGATCATTGCAATTCTAAATTTATTATTTGAGTTCATGAATTATGTGATACATACAATTGTTTTAGCATAAAAAAAAGAAAAAATTAAAACTATTAAGTTTTTATTTTAAAAAAATATATATTAAATGCAAAATTCATACCCATCTATATCACACAAGAAAGTTGAAATAATTCAAAAAAAAAAAAAACAAGAAACAACCAAAGGTTTGAACAAAATTTTCTTTCGTTGTTTAATTTTTTAACTATTTATTAATTTTATTTTTATCTTTTTATTAATTTGTTTGTACATAACCTAAATTATTTCCAAAACAAACTGGATCGATATGATATATAACTTAGTAATATTCTCGATCTTTAATTATAGTTTTTACCAATTATATGTGTTAAATTCTTAAGTTATACTAAACTTAAAAATATGTTATAATTAATTTTAATTTAGATATGTACATTGTATTGGATTTTATTTTGTTCCTTAGCCATTTTATCAACTTTCTTGTATGTAAACTTAATACTGTTTTTCTAATCTACAATTGGTTGATTTAATATTTTATTTTACATTATAAATTGAACTTCAATAAGTTAATTATGTTTTTATCATTTAATTTGCAATTTATGTTCTTTAGAACTCGCCTATATTTTCTTAATAAAATTTTGAATAGTATATATGCTGATATATTATTAAATTCATACTTGAATTTATTCTCAGTAATTTTTTTCAGTATGAAAATGGTTGTCTTTTAGTTTATATAAGTAATATTTATTTAATTATTTCTATTGATATATCTCTTTATATGCATTGTGAATTTTAATATTTTTAATATTGATGCAATGTAATTTGAATAACAAAGTTTAATTATGTGTATTATTAATCTAAAAGCATCTCTTTCATTTGACTTTTACATAATTAAAACTTTTATAAAATATATTTTAAATATTAATTTATTTAATTCGTGCACACGCAAAGGTTGCAATGTGCATCTTTTTTTTAAGGGCAAATCACAACGATCTCCCCTAAGGTTTCGTATAATTATGAATATCCCCTCGTTGTTTGAAAAATTACTAATACCCCTCCTGATTTTAACGACTGTCTAACAATTAGCCCAGTTAGTTAGGTTTCCATCCATTCTTTTGGTGAACTGACCAAAATGCCATTGCAGATTAAAAACTTATAATTTTATTTATTTTTTAAAATTTCTTTGATTTTTTTATGGACTAAGTGGATAATTTTTTTTTATTTTTGAAAATTTTTCATCCACCACGTTTGATTTTTCTATAAGATTTTATTTTTAAAAAAATAAAAAAATACAGTAAGGGCAAAATCGATTATTTCATATATACTTCCATCCAAATATTACATAATTTCATCAAACGTTAGAGGGTATTTATAATTTTTCAAACAATAAGGAAGTATTCGTAATTATGTCAAATCTTAGAAGAAGTTGTTGTAATTTACCCTTTTTTTTTTTTTTCCAACGCATAGGGTGCAAGCTGTTTTCCTTCTTTCACATGGGAATTTCCTATAATTGATTCAGTGTATTTTTTTTTTTTTTTTGAGAAAGACTTAGTGTAAAATTAATAATACAAAATTCTCACTACTTTTAACTTTGGTGTAAAACTCATCATAAATCTCATTAGATAACTGAATTAGTGATGGAGGAAGTAATGATTAGAAACTTTTTATAGGGATAGTTACGCTCTTCCCTTTATAGGTAAGGCGTGATTATACTTAAATTTTTTATAATGTTATTATAAAAAATTATATATAGCATTCATGAGATTTGCTTCCATCTAATTAATAAGTTTCTCCGTAAATTGATCAAAATTAACTGAATTTCTTGATATGAACCAAAAAAGTGAATTAAAAAGTGATATTTACCTTCGATTAACTTATTATTGACTTATTACAGGTCAAATAATTTTTTTCGTCTAAACTATCTGAGTTAAATGTAATTTATCCCCCTGTGTTAATGAAAATGAGCAAATTACCCCCTGTGAAAAATAAAAGAACAATTTATGCTCTGTTCTCAGAAATAGAGCAATTTACCCCCTGACGCGTTTCATGAATCACATGCATGCTTTTTTTAGTTTTAAACGTAAGAGATTAAATGAGAGAGAGACCACATTTATGTTACAAGAAAGACTATTCACCATAACCCTAAAGTTGCAATTACATTATATATGGTCCTTGAGATGGATATATAGTACTTGTGGCAAAAAAGCCATTACTTGCTACACTACAATATCCATGAGGATTAATCAAAGAAAAACCCCATCATCTTTCACCATATTTAGATGGGGAAGAAATGAACAAAAAGCAAAGGTTGTTTCTAAACCATCATATCACCATTTGATCATGAAAATCTTGAAACATCCAACAGCTCCCACCATCTTTCTCAAGTCCACCGGAACACATGTCCAAGAAGGGCTAAGATCATGGAAAAGCAGAAGACGATGCGACGGGGACCTAGAATTACGGCAACGCTATTGTCGTTGTTCACTCCCGATGGGCCTATATTAGCCCCTCCCGTCGTGCCTGTGGAAGGGGTCGTCACAAGGGGCGAGCCGCCATTGGGATTCGTTGTGGTTCCAGGAGTGGCGGCGGCACTGCATCCGATCAAAAGGAAAGCGGAGAGATATTTCATAAATTATAGAAATAAGTTAAAATTTTCTTACTTTTTTTTTTAAAAAAAGGTTAATTTATAAGATCCTATCATCCCGATCGCCTCAACTTATCATTCTCGTTTTGTAACGATGGAACTCTTATGAACGTTCAAATATCTTATAAACTACTTTAAAAAGTTTAAGTTTAAACATCTTCTAGATTTTGAATAAATTCTCATATACATATTTGCATATGAAATTCAAGGCCATTCAGATGTGTAGTACTCACCTTCAATGTGATTATTTGGATTTGTAAACGATAATTATAACATCTCGTGAATAATCCAACTCCTCGCATTAAAAGCTAGCTGGTGGTGCTATTAGCTATAAGAAAATGAACGAATTTTTTGTTGCAAATTATATTTTTATCTTTTAATTCATTTAACATATACTCATCACGTGTATAAGATCTTATTTAAATAAAATACATTATGTAATTTTTATATACATGGTGAGTGGAGAAAAATAATTGATCAAAATAATTTTAAATATTTAATAAAATCCTAAAAGCTAGAAAAAAGCACCAATATTAGTGCGTTCGGCTTTTGCTAGAGAAAAGCTGAACATCAAAAAGCAAAATAAGATAGGAATGCTTTTTCTAGAAAAAGCAAGAATTTTTTAAATACTCATTATTAATTTAATTTTAACCAAAATCCATAAACACTTATAAAAATTTAGTAGGAACCCTCAAACCTATTAACACAAAAGACATCACTTATTAGTACAATAGTAAAGGAAAAAAAATCCAACCACCCCTCTGATATTGGGAATGTTTAGAAAAATTCCTTACGTTAGGTTGACTAGGGGGCTGTGTGAGTCATTATTTATAACAAGAGAATAACATTTTATATATTTTTACAGAGATTTTTTTTGATATTTTTTCGTATCACATAACGTCAAAATGAATTTAATTCATCAATCAGCACAAATTAAATAATATTTGACAAAAGTAGGATAGTAACCTTCTTGGGATCATAAAGTACTATATCATGTCCTCCCCCATCCATGTTCTCTTCTTGATAGGCTTTCAAATTAACAGCTAATGACCTTTTCTACCCAACCTTTGTTAAATAGCCAAATTGAAGTGAATTCTTTCCGGATATGTTGATATGATATTTTATTTTCTAAAATAAAATATCATGTGGAATAGGACTCTTATCAGTCCCGTTAAATGGGATATTATTCATTATAACTTATATATGAGTTTTACGTTTTTATTTTAAAAAATCGTTTTATTAAAAAAATGAGGTCTTAAGATTTATAAACCACCAAACTTCTCATTTGTATCAATATGGGCGCGCGACACTGAGCAAGGGGCTCTAGATAGATACTTGGTCTTATTCCATGCCAGATAGTGCAGCATGTGCTTTTATTGCCGGTTCAATTTGGAATTCGACTCAAGCTTAGAGCTCGAGCTCAAAATATTATTTTCATAAGCTCGTGAGCCGACTCACGAGCTTTTCAATTTTTATTTCTTTTATTTTTCTATATTATTCAATATTATATTTTTGCATTCAAAATTAATCATATTATAATTATTAAGTATTATCACATATTTTAAATTTAGCTAATGATAGAATATGATACTTTTATTAATATATTTAATCTCTATACAAAAATAAGTTTAATCAACAAGTTAATAAGTTCATTATTATTACTATATATATTTTTATTAATTATTGATTTTTTAAATTATCTAATAATTTAAGAAACTTAGGAATATATTTTCAATGAAAATAATTCGGGCTTGTCAAATTAACCTAATAAGTATTTAAAATTTTTATTTTATTTGCAAAAAAAAATTAAAAAAGCTCAAGCTCGAGCTCCAAGTTTTGAACTTGTCGAGCTTGAGCTCGAGCAAACTTTCTATCCAGCTCGACTCATTTGCACCCGTCGCTCGACTACTAATTTTTATAAAACAACACAAAAATAACAAGACTGGTGTAGGTCATTAAATTCTTGGCATATGGACCACAACTTTTTGAGGTTTAATTAGGGTAGGGACAATTTTAAATACTCCAAAGAGTAAAAGGGATTGCAAAAAAAAAGTAAGTAAAAAAGTAGCAGAGACAACATAACATAACATAACATAAAATAGCATTCTTTGCATCTTATTTGTGTAAACAACAAAACTTGTAAAAGGAACTTTGGATTCTTTAAGGCCAATTATTGTAACCATCTTTCAGGTGTAAGTTGCATATTTGGTTGATGGATTATGGAACAAATGAGTGGGTAATGAGTCAATAATATGACAATATATAATAACATGATAACGTTTTTTATATCATCACAAAAATGTTTGTTACTTCGACTTTATATATTTATGTCGATCTATTTCTATCGCACAATCAATCTAAATGGAAAAGTAATTCCACCATTGCTGAGTTGCACGAGTGGAGATACAAAACAATTGAGTGATTCAAAGTAAGATTTTTTTTTTTCCGAAACAAAAAAATAATAAACAGTAAAAATTTGCAAAATTTTGAATTTTTATTAGATTTTTTTTATAATTAAGTGAATGAAAACTAAGAAATATAAAGTAAATAATTGATCAAAACTATTAATAGAATTAATTAATTGAAATGGTTAGTGGCGTTTTAGGTTTCAGAGATTTATTGAAGAATATTATAATAAAGTGTTCTGGTTAAATTTTTAATTATTAATCCCCTAGATTATGATAATATAGCATTTTGATTAACTTTTTTGTTTTTAATCCAACTTTGTAGTAAATAATAAAAATTACCTCATATCAGCAGTGAAACTCGTGTTTTCCCTTAACAATATTTATTGTGACGTAATGTTTACGTAAGATAATATATATTCAGGATAATACTTAACACTTTTCATATTAAAAAGGAGAATAATTTAATGTTTAGTATCTTAACACGCCCTCCTCACATGCAAACTCCATACGTGAAATATTGCTTTTGTAGCAAAGAGATTCGAATAAAAAATACACTTA
The DNA here is from genome assembly GCA_034509725.1 of Sesamum angolense. Lineage (NCBI taxonomy): Eukaryota > Viridiplantae > Streptophyta > Magnoliopsida > Lamiales > Pedaliaceae > Sesamum > Sesamum angolense. The sequence goes on from JACGWL010000009.1 coordinate 13,369,309, forward strand.
TTTGACCTCGTTTGGATACCATGTTAAATAATCATGATTTCATCTCAAAGCTTAAACTATTAACAGCATAATCAATATTAAACATTTAATATTTTAAAAAATAATATTTACCATTTCATGATCCTAAATAAATGTTCGGAGTTTAATAATTCTAATAATACTTTAAAACGAATTATAGAAAATTCTTACCTCGCAGTAGCAGGGAACACACAGCCACCCGTGCCTGTAATTCAATCAACATAATAAACAAAATAATTAATGAAACAGATCCAAAATAACATGAGAATTTTTTATATAACATATATTTATAGTAAATATATCACACGATTAGAATTAAGTCATGTTAATAAGAAGAAGTATGCTATGTATGTTACATTATTATAAAATTCATGGGAAAATGTAATTTACCCTCTGTGATATGAGAAATAAGCAAAAAAATTTCTGTAAAAAATAAATAGCAATTACTCCCTATCCAAAAGATTAATTGGTAGGGGTTAATTTGCTTTATTTTTGAAACACTGAGGGGTAATTTGCTAATTCTTTTTTCACAGGAAGGTATTTGCTCATTACGCATATTACAGGGGTGTAAATTGTATTTAATTCTAAAATTCATGTTGTTTAATTTTTTCATGTAGGACAATATATAAACTTTTTCCTGTATATGTGATACATTCATTATAAAGAATTTGATTTATCTTCATATTATATATGATTAGAAATTCGAAGATAATGCTAAATCTATACTTTTTCTACCATGATCAAACGAAATCAATATTAATCAACATTTGTATTGATCTTAGTTACTGTAAAAAAATTCATAATGATTTTTAGTTCTAACCATATATATATATATATATATATATATATATATATATTACTCAACACGACGGCTCAAAAGTCATAGCAAATCACAATATCTATTATGATCAAACGAAAATTAATGTAAAAACTTATTTATGCCTAAAACATTTGTGATAGTTTTTAGCGATAATTAATATTTGGCACAGAAGCAAAATCTGATAATTGTTGTACAATTGTTGTTAATTAGTATTTGTGGGACATTTAATTTTTAAATAATAATAGTAATTAATTGTAACGAAAAGTCATATTATTTTAAGGGTTAGAAATAATAGTTAATAGCCATTGCATATCTATAATTAATTAATATTTATTTTATTATTTTTAATTCTTATTTATGATAATTAATCATGACAAAAACATCACTAATCATAATTTAATACGGAGAAAAGACAAGGAAAAAAGAAAAAGAAAAAAAAAAAAGGAGAAAAAAGAGATTTATGGTTGAGAAGACTGACTAGGATCGGATGTGACGACGGAAGCCGTGCCGGAGAAATCACAGGCAATAGGAGCCTGCTGGTATCTTTGGAAATAACTGTTGACGGCGTAGCTGCAGTGTGCCCGGACAGAATTGGGGTTGTAACAGGGCGCGCTTTGATGGATGGGGTTGCAGTCCGCCCCGGCTCCACATGCATAGTCCAGCGTCTTCTGCAGCGCTGCATCGCTCAAACCCTCCTTGCACACGCACCATGTCCCACCTGATCGACACACAAATCTCCGTCAGTCGCAAGTGATTTTGAATAAGCTGTGTGGAAAAACTAGGAGCTCGAAGAGAATAATATATAAGCTGATATGTGTATACACACACACACACACACACACACACAAGCAGCTTAAATGAAGCTGATGATGAAGAAATAAAAAAGCTTAATTACTGGAGTGAGGGAAGGCCATGGCGAGAAGGAGGAAGGCAAGGAGAAAGGCAGCCATCAGAGAGAGTGAGAAGAGATGGAATTTGGTTAGTGGTTAGAGAGAGAGGAAAAGGCAGAAGAGAATATGAATATAGATGAAGGTGAGTGGCCGTGTCGGATTCTGAATATGTAACATTTATATATACTTGATTAATGTGTGATAGATAAATATGTTATAAAATTTAAAATATGTGTAAATAGAATGAATTTATTTTTTGTTTATTTAGCATTACAAGAGTGGTGATTAGTTTTTGATAAAATAGTCCAAAGTTTACTTTATTTGATTAAAATAGTGATAAATTTATGTTTTAACATAATTGCACTCAAATTAGAGAGCTACTTATAATCAAATCATGTATTTGAGGGAGAGATTGGATATTTGGTTGTTAAATTATGAATACAATGCGCAATTAATTCCAATGGAGTGGGCAATTTATGATAGCAATCTTGGCTTAGTCCTGATTTGGGCAGCAATGTCAGGGGTCTAATGAGATAATTTTAAGCTTGCCTGTTTTTAAGTAAACAAAATATTAATATGGATTGGGCTAGATATCCGGCACATTCCGTGTATACAAATAAGGTCTTAGTATAAATGACATATTCAAATGCACATACAATTACTTCCAAATTTAAAACAATATTGTTGTTGAAGAAATATATTAACTAGATGAATAAAAAATATAAAAAAATTATGAGAAATTATTGAAGAAATAAAAAATATGAAAGTTGAGAAGAGAGACAGAATAGGAGGATGAAAAGAGAGAAAAAATAGAAGTTAATAAATTAATTAAAGGGCAAATTACAAGAGGCTCCCCTAAGGTTTGTTATATTTACAAATACCTTATCATATGGATGCAAAAAATGCACGGGTTCAATGAATATGGACTATTGTTCAAAGTTCGGATGCAACTCCTAAAGTGGGGACTTGCAAAAGAAAAGGCATTAGCTCCGACGCCCAAGTTAATAGTAGATTTGAAAAAAATATATAGCTAAAAATAAGTTAATTTAATTAAGAATCGAGATATGGTGAATAAAGTTAGTGAAAGTGCAAGAACGTGTGATTATATGCTTAGAGAGAGCTTAAGGGACATTTAAGATAGTAAGAGAGGTGTTCAGAGAGCGAGAGGGTGTCCCCCCACATGGAAGACTAAATCTGTATTTATAGAGGGAGTGCACTCGTCTATTAGGGTGTATCCTACTCTCGAGAATCTTACAAAAATTGATTGGGATGGTTGGATAAGGGATAAATCATCCTTATCCGTAGCTAGGAGTGCTTTAGTATGAGTCTTCTTTGTCTTGGGAGACCCCTCATCTGCAAGGAATCCTAGCAGCCAGGGAATCCCTCCATGCTTACGGTGAACACATAGGGCTGAAGTGGTCTGGGGTGGTTGTTGACACCTAGGGCAACTGGATGCCATGGTGGAGTGTGGGCCTTTCGGGCCAAATATTTTGTCGAGCTTTAATCATGGTCCAAGTCGGGTAATGTCCTGGGCCTCATTTCTTCTTCCTAGGCAACTTGGGTTCTCTAAGCCTGTCTTGCTAGATTGTGGGTTGGGTCAACCTTGGCCTCTAGGGAGCATTATGAGTGTGGGATGTCTTGAGCTTCCTTGGGATACCCTAGGCCTTCTGTTTCTTTCTTCATTTTTGGGCCACTTGGGCCTCTTTGGGCTAATATATTGTTATGCACATCAGTAGCTCCCCTTCCCTCCACTCTAATAAGTAGAGATTTTTCGTCACTTATTAGAGTAGACATATTTAGAGGTGAGGCCCGAAGGAGCTGTTTTTTTCTTTTTCATGCAAAAAATTTTAGCAGCATAGGCATGTTTAGAATAAGAAGAGCTTATTTCGTGCCTGTACGGAGCAGGGCTTTTATGAAGGTGCCTTCACGGAGGAGGGCTTAAAGGGTGTCTTTTGTGCCAACTAGGGTGTAGAGCTTTATTTTTATAAAAGGAAATGTTAAATAATAAAGACATGCATATATTACGAATAGGTCCTAAAAGAAACAAAATTATTGTGCCTCCTCGGAGGAGGGCTTATCTGAGCGGGGGCCTATTTGGAGTAAGACTTAGGAACCTCACCAGAGGAAGAATAAGGTGACAGCTGGAAGTAGGGCTTAGATGCCACTATGGAGGACGACTTAGATATCTGCACAGAACAGAGCTTACAAGTGTCACAAAGAAGGACCTAAGTACCTGCCTAAAGGAGGGCTAGGGTGCTTCCACAAAAGAGGTTCTTTATCCCTGTGTGGAAGACAATGCTTTTTATGAGAGACTGTTTGCCTAGGGACAGGGCTTTAATTTGAGAAGTTTGAGAAGAATGCCTCCCTCGTGAAATCCCTACAAGATGACACATGTTAGCACATCAAAGGTGGTAAAATAAACCTCCTAGGTTATTAAGTTAAAATATATAAAAATACTCCATAAGGAAAACTGGCATGTGAAGATTTATTTATTGAGAGGGATGCCTGCCTAGGTTGCTGCTTATTCCGTGAAAGATGCTTGCTCGGGCATGACTTTATTTTGGGGAGGATGCCTGTCTTGGGGACAGGACTTAATTTTTTAGAAGGATACCTGCCCGGGGGCAGGGCTTATTCTTTGAGGAGGATGCCTGCTCACGGACAGGGCTTTATTTTCTAAGGAGGATGCCCGCCCAAGGCAAGGCTTATTCTCTGAGGAGGATGCTTGCTTGGGGGCAAGGTTTTGTTTCCTGAGAAGGATGCCCGTCTATGGGTAGGGTTTATTCTACGAAAGAGTTTAGTGGAGTAGGTCATTGTCCTCTTGTTCCTTTTGTTTTTCACCAAGGACTTCATTCTTGTACTCTTTAGCCTCCTCCAAGTTAGCGTATTTTTCAGCTAGTACTAGGAGATTGTAAAAATTGAGAAAGGGTTCCTTAGTTAAGGACTTGAAGAAATCTCCACCTTGTAAGCCCTGCATAAAAACACAAATTAATGTATTAGATGTAGCAGTAGGGATCTCTAGGGCTGCTAAGTTAAAGCGTTCAAGATACTCCCTTAGTGATTCCTTCTTTTTGTTGTAAAGAAAAAAAGGCTTATGATTGTCTTTTGACATTGTTTACTACTAGCAAATTGATGGACAAAGAGAGTGAAATTCTACAAATGGTCCGATGGATCCCGAAGGCAATTGATTGAACCATTTTAAGGCCGATCGTGTGAAGGTGGTTACGAACATACAATACTTAACCCCAATAGTGTAATGATGGAGAAAGGTAACATTCTCAAAGCAGGAGAGGTGCCCCTTCGGATCCATGGTTCCATTGTACTCCGGCAGGTTGGGCTCCTTTCAATTGAGGGGGAGTTTGTCTACCAGGATTTCTTCGCTGAAGGGGATGCCCTGTTGCTCCTCCGAGACGTGTGAGCCACTAAGGAGGAACGTCCTGCTAGGCTTGCGAGGGGGGTTCTTTGCCTTGCAGAGGGCAATGACTTGTTAGCATGGCCTAGAAGGGTAAAAAATGGTCCTACTCGCCCCAAATTCAATAAATATTATTGCTTTCAAAATGATTATGGACATACCATTGAATAAAGCTGACATTTAAAAAGCGAGATCAAACGACTTATTCAAAATGGATACCTACAAGAGTTTTGTGTGTTATAAGAAGGCCTAGGGAACATGCCCTTAATAATATGAGCAAGAAAAAAAAAATACAGAGGTGTCTAGCTCGGAGCGTTCAAAGAAGGAAGGGCTCAAACCTTCAGCATTCAACCTTGTGCACAAAGGAATAATACACATGATTACAGGAGGACCATTAGGAAGAGACTCCCATAGGACTGGGAATACTGAAATATGAAAAATCAATAAAATAGCAATGGTGGAAGTCATGGATGTAGAGCCTATCAACGACACCCCTATCATCCAATTTGAGCATACTAAGACGGTTGGCTTACAGACCGCTCATAATGATGCATTGATTATCACAACCATGTTAGGCAATTGTGAAGTAGGTCGTATCTTTATAGATTCGGGTAGTTCTACAAATATCTTATTTGGTTAGACCTATGACCAGATGTAGGTAGGAGACGCCCACTTAGAAGTAGTGGACACTTCGTTCTATGGTTTTGCGGTGGATATGGTATGACCCGAAAGCATGATCTCACTCCCGCTAACATTAGAACCCGAGCCCTTTTGAAGGACCTGCATTTTGAAGTTTTTGGTCGTGTATATACCATCGACATATAATGTTATCTTAGGGAGATCCAAACTTAAAGCTTTCCATGCTGTGAGATCTACGTTTCATATGAAAATCAAGTGTTCAGTGCCAGGAGATGTGGGGGACGTTCAAAGAGATAAATTACAGTCTCACAAATATTATGTGGAGGCCATTCGAAAAGGACAAAAGCGAGATCCAGAACACACATAGGAGGAAACTTAGAAGAGATGGGGAAATGATCCTGTGCTCGAAGAAGAAAGTAAGGTTAACAAGGAGACACCAATAAAAGTCCAACCCGCCGAGGAATTGCTCACTATGGAATTGACATCAAGGAATCTTGGAAAGACCACCTCAACATAAATCTTAGCGTCATCACTGACCACCTCAACATAAATCCTAGCATATAGCTGATGAAACAGAAGAAGAGGCATTTTGGGGTTGACAATGATAGAATAATCTAAATAGAAGTGGACAAACATCTAGCAATAGGCCATGTCAAAGAAATACAAATCCTCGAAAAAAGTTTGCTTTTCTTTAGGATATTGAGGAAAATCAAGAACTTTGAGTGGGACCTCGACTGCCAACAAACATTTTAGGGACTTAAGAAGTACCTGGCATGGCTCCCTCTGCTAGTCAAGCCATCACCTGGAGACACCTTCTATCTTTACCTTTCCACTAACCCCCAGGCGGTCAGCTTCGTCCTCATAAGGGAGGAGGAGGAGGGGAGACATATGCCCTTATATTATGTAAGCAAGGTACTTAACGGAGCAGAAGGACGGTATACCTCTTTGGAGAAAATGGCTCTTGCCTTGGTAGCTACTGCCTGGAGGCTATGCTTGTATTTTCTTTAATACCCCATAGGGGTTAAAACTAACCTCCCTCTGAAGCAAACATTGGAGAACCCGACATGTCAGGAAGAATAGTCAAGTGGGCGGTAAAGTTAAGTGAATATAACATCTCTTACCTGCCCTGAACAACCATCAAGGCCCAAACCTTGGCATACTTCATTTAAGAAATGAAGGGACCACTACAGGAGGAGGCTCCTATTAAGGCGGTATGGTTACTTCACGTAGACGGATCAACCATAACACAAGGGAGTAGGGCCAGCATAGTCATTACCTCCCCTTAAGGGGATGAAATGGAATTCACCATAAGATTTAATTTCAAAGCCTCGAATAATGAGGTAGAACATGAAGCGCTTGCGACATGCATGAGGATGTCACATGAAGTCGGAGCTCAGCAGTTAGTAGTTTATTCGGACTCCCAACTTGTAGTCAAACAAATAGACGGAACCTACAAGGCCAAGGATGACAACATGGTGTAATACTTATGGTTGATAGAAGAGCTAACAACAAAATTTTGAAAGTTTCCAACTCATACAAATTTGTAGAGAAGAAAATGCTATAGTTGACTACCTATCCAAATTAACCAGTGCTCTAGATGACAAGACGCATCACCATAAAGTATCTACTAGAGTCCATATCACCTTTGAGCGTCCAAGTCATATTCTCCGGAGGAGACTAGAGGACAACTCTAGTAAGATAGTTGGAAGAAGGACACCACATAGAAGACAAGTGGGGCCCGTTAGACTAAAGGCCCAAGCATCTCAATTTCTACTTCAAGGAGGCTTCCTGTACAAAAATATCCTGCACACATCCTTTACTCCTGTATTTGTCCCAGGGAGAAGGATCACACGTACTAAAAGAGATCCAAAATAGATGTTGTGGGGCTCACACTAGAACTTGGATATTAGCCAATAAGGTCGTAAGAGCTTATTTTTTTGTCCTCCTATGAAGCAAGACACTCAACATTCAGTAAATAAATCTGAGCGATGCAAAAAACACTCTTCCCTCATACGCCAGCTGATAAACCTCTTAATACCATGTTATCGCCATGCCCTTTCTCCTAATGGGAGCTGCATATAGTAGGGTCTTTCCCTCTATTCCCTGGAACAAAGAAAGTTCTTCCTCGTCGCTATTGATTATTTCACAAAGTGGGTGGAAGTAGAACCCCTCAATCGTATCATGGAAGGAGAAGTGATGAAATTCATATGGAAAAACATCTTGTGTCACTTTAGGCTCTCTCAAGAGATAATCTCTGATACAACCAACAATTCTAGGGCCATAAAATAAAAGATTGGTGTAAGGGCTTATATAGTAAGCAGAGATTCACTTCAGTAGCTCACCCCCAAGAGAATGGGCAGGTAGAAATCACCAATCGCAAACTAATTAAAGGAATTAAAAGGAGATTGGACCGACTGGGAGGAAATTTGGTGAAAGAGTTGCATAACACTTAGTGGGCATACCGAATGACCCCAAGGGGCTCTATAGGAGAAAATTCTTTCACTATTGTATACAACACGGAAGCACTTATTCATGTAGGATTGAGGATGCTTTTTCAGCGAATCCTATAGTTTCAAAAGAAAGTAATATGAAACTCCTTAAGGAGAACCTGGACCCAATCGAGGAACTACGAGAAAAAGCTTTCCTCCACATACATAAGTATAAAAATACAATGATAAGTACCCACAATAGGAGGGTGAAGGGTCGTAACTTCTAGGTGGGGAATCTAGTCTTGCGAAGGATGGATACTTTAAAATTGGTGGACAAGTTTGATCCCAACTAGGATGGACCATTTAAAGTCATGGGGATAATAGGTTGTGGCGCGTATGAGTTGGAGGATAGAGAAGGACGCCCCCTAACCAGGCCATGGAATATACACAATATTTTAAGAAGTTCTATGCATAAAATGGGCATCATTCTCCGAGGAATAATGTCTCTTAGAGGGATATCCTTTTTTAGAATGTTGCTTTTCTAAGGGCTCTCATCCTAAAAAAAGTATTGAACCTCTGGAGGGACACTTCTATAAAACATTCAACGATACATCCCATATAAAGAGAGTTAAGAAATCCTCACAAAAGGCCCTATAAAAATTACCTTTAAATAAGACATATAAACTCACAGGTTTCCTCAGCAACAAACCATGTGACCTCTAAAAGAAAATGTCATAATGCTCAAAATCCTGTTCATTTAAAACAGGCATGCAGGTTTTACATGAAAACTAACTTTATATTCTAAAGATCTCTAGTGGAATTCAGGTTTAAAGGAACAGAAATAAGAGGGATGGATTTGGTATCTTGGGAGAACCCAACAGATAGCATAATCTACATCTAAATCTTCATCTGCAAAATATTCCAAAGATAACTCAAGTGGACTAGAAAAGGTTTCAATAAGAAAGAACAAGAAACAGGTGACACAATTACCTAAATTAGCAGGAGGGGTCTCAATAATAGGTGCAGGGGCATTAGCATACGAGTCATGAGGACCCTCCAAAACTACATCAAAATTAAAAAAGGAGACTCCCTCATTAGGAGAAGGATGCCCCTACATCACGAATTGCTCCCTACAGGACTAGAAACTGTATTGTCGGAATGGTGTAACTATCTTTGCTACCATCCCCGGGAATTCCTCAGACTTTTGATACTCTAGAAGATGGCTCTGGCAATAGCTCTCTAGGTATCGTTGCTCTATCTCGATGTGAGGGAAGTCCGAGCGGGCTAGTCAGCAACTTTTTGAAGTTTCTCCGAGTGATCCTCCTTCAACGCCGCAAGCTCCTTTTCCTTCTGCTGGTATCTCCCCACTGCCTTCTTCTTTACCTCTTTTAACTTGGAGATCCCGCTTAGAATGCGCTCCACCCTGTCCTCTATCCTCCTTCTATGGGCATTCCTCTGAGTAAGAGGAGGTGCCTCCCAAGAACATGAAATGATTCCCTTTAGCACCACAACCACCTGAGAGCATCACAAGTAGAATGTTAGGAAAATAAGCATAACAATAACTTGCAAGAAGCAATTAAAATCACTTACCCTAGCTACACAAGAGGACAACATCTTGTTAAGCTCTTCCCTAGGTAAGGAAAATAATAGACCTTTATCCCCAGGGCGAAGTATCCCTTCCATAATCTTGAAGGCTAGGGAGGACTTCCCTCTTTTTCATGGTCAAGCATCTGGCGAGCATACAGGTCTCCGGAAGGAGAACGATGGGGCTTGAAGGTAGAACCCCCTAAATCCCGAGAAGAGGGAGGATGAAGAGTGGCCCATGAACGAGCAGAACCTGGAGGTGAGGTGCCTAAAGAGGGATGACCTGAGGAGTTCATCCTAGCACGCTTGGAAGATCCTCCTCGGATCATACCAGCTGGCCTCTTCCCTTTAGAGTCACTAGAGGCCAGGGTCCCTTGCGGGGTCGTCGAAGGATGAGTAGCAGTTAGACATCCCTTGGGTTCCCAAAACTTAGTCTCGCAATAGCTTGTCGATCATTTCCTCTCTGCCAAAAAATACATAATTACATGAACACCCCATGATCATAAAAGTCAATGAAGAAATAAATATGAAGATAACATAAATACCAAAGGCTCTCTCAGAGGGACAATTTGAGGGCTTAATCCAAAATGGCTCAAGAGCCATCAATCAAACTCCTACAATCATAAGACCTCTAATTCAATTCCTCTAGAAGGGAGAAGGTTGTTGTCCTATCCGTCAGAGCGAAAGAGGCATTAGGGGGAAGGTCGTGGACCCACTAATGGGAGAACACCCATTGGTGTAGTTGGGCAAGACATAAAAAAAACTGCTTTTCCGATGTTTGAGAGAGCTAGGGACTGAGATGAAGCTCACTTTTTGATGAGGGAAGAAACGAAAGACTCCAGGCTCAAAGTGTTTTAACTGAAAACTTTCAAAGAAGATTTTAGCATTAATAGGGGCACTATTAAATTTAAGGACCATGGCGAAACCAACCATTAGGTAGAAGGAGTTAGGATCCAATTGATTGATGGGACCTGAAAGACACAAGCGTCCTCTTCGTAAAAAGCAGTGATAAGAAAACGAAAGCCAGTTTGAAGTTGAGAAGAAAAAAAACATAAACAATTAGGGGATGGGGAATCACGATAGCTATAGTGGAAATGGATATAAATAATTTAATTTGGAGAAATTCCAAAATCCTCCACCAGTTGACGGACTCAGACAATTCAAAGGAAGTGGGGGTCCAGTCCCCCACATATCAGCTGGCACCCTTTTCCCCCTCCTCGCTCGTCTCCCCCTATTCCTCCCTCTCCTCCTCACTTGGGGAAGACCTTTTTTCCTCTCCACTTTCGCCCACTTCCTTTATCTCTTCCTCATTAGAGGATTTATCTAATAAACAACAGGAAGCCACATTGACTTATCTCAGGCTCCACCTACGACTGCCACCATAGGTGGATGGGCTTGGGCTTGCCACCTAAAAATAGCCTCGGTGCGGTCACCGCCAGCCAGCATCTCCCCCACAAATCTAAAGATTCATTTGAGGAAGTCAATTTAAAACACACACAAAATTAAAAGAAAAAAAAAAAAATAAATGCAAAGCAAGGAAGAGATGAAAAATAACACTTTGAAAACTTACGAAGATAAATAAATCTTCAAACTACAAAGAACCTCTCTTCAAGATTGGGGAAAAAGAGCAAAGGGGAAGTTGGCATTCACTCTAACATAAAGGAAGACGTGGGTAGTTAAGGCACATTCCGTCCTAATAACCGTCCCTCATTGGGCAATTACTCAGAGCGTGGGGGGCGAGAACGGTTATCAAAATCCATTTCCTTATCCTCAATACATGATGGCTAGGCGAAGCTATAGTCATCAAATCACATCTAACAATGGCAAAATGCGAATCCCCAAAAGGAAGGTCTTCCAGGCATAAAAGAACGAGGTGTGGGCGCCCTTCTCTAATGTAGAACAAGAGAACATCCCACTCTCAGAAGGAATATGCAGGTTTTCTCCTCTTGAGAGTGAAGCGGATTGAGATGTGGCTCCATACCGGCGACACTTCTCAGCTTAACAGACTAGCCTAATGGCGTAAAAGGACCATCTTTGGCATTTCCTCTTGTAACAAGCCCAAAAGGGCTCGAACCCCAAAAGCACAGGCATAGTCTAGAGGCCCAAGATCTAACGTGGCAGCCAGCTAGACATTTGCTTCATTGGAGAATTACCATTTGACCAAGTCGCCCCAAGAAAGTCCAGGGAGGTAGACCCTGGGCAGTAGCTTTCCACTGAAATCTCCTAATCAGGGAAAACCCCCACCAAACTCGCCGACAGTAGGACAAAGATGACAGGAATAACTTATCCATTGACAACTGCCTCCCTCAATCTACTCGGAGAACAGACCCTGTCCCCCCCCCGAAAGCTGGGTTACCTCCTTTGTAAATACAAGTTCAGTTCCCCTAGGCTAGGGACGACTTGCTTAAGCTCTCATAAGCAATCGTCATCCTATTTCTCTACAACTATAATTTTTCAGCATATTTTATCTTCATTCTTAATCAGTTGGTTTTTCTTAGTATCATTTTACTTACTAACTTAGACGTTGAAGTGCTAACATTTTATTTTGCAGGTTCCTTCTCCTGAGCTTGAGAACATTCCAACGGACTTTTAAACACAAAGTCACAATCGACTAGACCTGTGCAATTTTTGTACACATCGATATTATTTACATTTGAAATGAATTGAGCACGTGGAGAATTCAAAAGGGTATAGATGATCTATTTTTCCATATGGGGAGCGCTTCGTTTTTCACATACCCTCCCATAGGTAATTCGAGAGGGTGGAATTGTTTCCTCTTCACCCACTCTCCTTTCATTTCCAACATTTCCTCCTTGCATATGTATTCTTCAGCCACCTTATTCAAATCCTCAATCATGGTTGGGAGTTTCTTGTAGTGCTACTTTCATAAGCTATATCTTACCTCCCGATATTGGTACCTCCTTGGGTTTTATTTTTTATAGACGACACCAAAATGATGTGCTCCAATCTCCAAGGACCACAAGAACATGGGTTGTACTATTGGGGCTCGGTGAGGCAAAAAGGGGATCAACTTGAAATTTTCACAAATAACGAAGGTGCCAGACTCGAACCGATGTGAGCACTCCGAAGGTCAAAGTTAAGAAATAATTATGTGAGGGTCGGAGCTAAAACGGTATATGATATGATCAAAAGATACTTTGAATTTCATGAAATGTTGAACTTTTATACCTCCTCCATTTTACGGACACCAACTCTTTCCTACTGGCTTTCATACTTGCGTTCCACCATGGTTTGGGCCTACATTAGATTTGGTTTTATGTGACATAGGGATGATCTTCAAGTCTATTGTTGCGGACCAAGTGGCCCATATTCTACCTAAATCCACATCAAATACAAATATGTAGTAAACTATTTTTTGAAGGAGCAAAAGTTACTTTAAATGCCAGTTATCGTCGTTGGATTGGTGTCTCATCTCCCGAGCTCGCTACAAGTATATATCTTTGTAAAGAAAATCTATCTAAATTTTCTTGAAATAGCATTAACTTGCATGACATGGAAGATGACTGTGACACACGATTACCATCCACATATTAAAACTCACACACTCAAAAGCATTGTAGCACATCTAGTAGGAACAATTATGATTTTGGTCCTTATACTTAACTCTTATTTAGTTTTTGTCCCTAAATTTTTAAACTTGACAATATTAGTTTTCAAATTGATACTTTTTTAATACTTTTTATCCGTACTGTTAGATTTGGTGTTAGAATTGACGCAAAAATGTCATGTGATGTGCACGTAAGACAAAAATGATAGAGAAAAAATAGGAAGAATTACAATTTTGGTTCCTAAACTTAACCACTTATTCAGTTTTGGTTCTCAAACTATCGAGCTTGACAATATTAGTTCTCAATCTAATAATTTTTTTAACAACTTGTGCTTCACTATCTCATTTTCTCAAACTCCCATTCTTTCCCAAAGGAACCCTAGCTCAATTTTCACTCGATTTTCTCAAATTCACTAATAATTTTCTGTCATTGACTAAATTAAACTAATTTTACTCATTTTTCTTCAAAACCCATTTGAAAATTTTTGAGTTTTTAGGCCCAAATTCCAAAGTGGAGAACCCTCAAACCCTAATCATGATTTGGACAAGTATGAATTTTTCTACCCAAATTGCCAAGAGTTCATGATGTTAAAAATGAAAGTTTAAATTCACAATTGCAGAAGAATAGAGACTAAGCTTCTGAGAAGTTTTGAAAATGAGAAATTATTTTTCTGCAATTATCTGTCAAGTAAACCTTCAAACTTGAAAAAAAAAATGATGGAAATTGATGTTTTTAACTAATTTCATGAAGTATTGAAGCTCCAAGGTGCAACAAAGGAGGTTTTTTTTTTTTTTTTTTTTTTACTTCTAATGCTGCCTCTATTAATTATAACGAAAAATTTAACGGCAAGGATGAAAATGTAAAAAAAATGTAAGTATGAAAACTAATATTGTCAAGTCCAAAAATTTGAGAATTAAAACTGAACAAGTAGTTTAATATAGGGACTAAAATCATAATTATCCCACATCTACTAGTAGTTAGTCTTATTATTTGAGTAAGATTTCATGGAAGTAAACTGAGTTGATTGTTCCATTGATTGACTATTAATTAAAGAATTAAAAATTGCAGCACGCATAATATGACATGTGGGTACGATTTCTCATGAAAACACTTCGTTCGAATGGCTGTCTCAGAAACCAGAAGGCGGTGCACTCCCATGTATGATGAACCCCGAGAACAATACATGACACTTTCAACATGTAAACCACTAGGTAACATCCAAGATTCAAAAAAATGTTACAGAAAATTTACAATAATACTGCAGTTAGTGCTCGTATGTTACATCTTAGTCTACTTCTGGGCACTGGAAGTTATAATTTACAACCTAAACCGAAAGCCGGAAACTCCGATTTGATGAATAATGTACATATGTTAATCCCATTCAGTATCAAAAAAACCCGCGTCTTTCATCTCTGAATAATATGCATTGTCCAAAAGCCAGTCTTCCTCCTGCAATGAAGTGAAGTTAAAAAGATTAATTTTGCGAAGAGCTAAAACATGCTTTCAGTTGCTCACTGAACAAAACACAATTACCTGGAAAAAGTCGGCCAGAAAAGTTACATACAGAAAGGGAAGGTAAAGGGAGTGACGACAGATGACTATGAAGTCGTACAACCTGATAGAAAAACCACAACTACTCCGTTAGCTGAATTGCCATGATTAACTGTGTTAGACGATGGATCTGTATAAAATATGGTTATAGAAAGGATACATACCAAAGGCCAAAACTGTAACTAATGCCAGCAAGTCCAGTAGCAAACAATCCCAGAACATTTGCTATGAACAAGACAACCACGTAATTGTAGAATGATGGCCTTGCTGAGTTTTGTTTAATTTATTTTTGGACCAGGAACAGTAAGCTAGCAAGTTAGTCTAATGGAAGAAAAATGAGAGAAGTAAAGAACTCAATGGTAGAGAAGTTTAAACTCACGTGGCAACTTATCTTTCCACTTTGAATAGTGCACAAACAATATGTAGCTATAAACTGCTGTGAGCACCAACGTATGAGCAAACAATACACTCCACTTTCCCCAATGCATAGCATTGGTATTAATGAAGAGAGGCACCCCAAATCCAAATGCAAAAATTGACTGTCAGGACAAACATAATTACTGCCTTTCCGCAACCAAAGGAAAAGAAAATAAGACAAGAATAAGAAAAGGAAAGAAAAGAGAATAATATTGATATGCAGAAAGTGAATTCTTTACCATCCCATATTTAGTCCTAAAATTAAACAAAAAAGAGTAGGATTTTCTCGTTTCAAGCCTGGATGAGGAAGAGGTATCTAAACAGATAGTAATCGAAGATACTATTGCATCGTTATGATCTGTTGTATCCATGTGGGTTTTATTAAGATAAAGTCTCATAACTCATCCCAGTTCTAGGTCATATTCACATTCTTTTCTCCACCCTTCATCATTTTTCTCACGGCCATAATGACTTCTGTAAAGTTGTGGTGCAGATGCACTGAAGAACCACAATATAAAACTGCAGCTATTAGGAGAGAACTACTTAACGTCTTCAGCATGCCACCTCAATTGCATGTCATTGTTTATCTGAGTCTAACTCAAGAAATGGATGCTGGTGAGATTCAATTGCAGGTCCTTACTTTGTATGAAGCTGATACCATATTGACAAGATGTCAATAAGTCTATGAGTATTTCGCTGAATTATTTATTGAATTTATATGTATTACCATTTTTGTTAATAACTGATGGGCTCCAGCCGATAGCATAACTTTAAATGGACAAGTCGATAGAAAGAAATCTAGGAAATGTTAAAGAAAGTTTACTTGGCTAAGAAAGGAATTGTTGTTCAAATAACTAATTTTCTAAAAATAGGATGGAAGTCCAACAACATTGTGACAAGAGCAACGCACAGGAAAAGTACAGGTTATGAAGTTGACTGGGTAAATTGAAGAGATCGATTCACAGCATAAACCACAGTAGAAATAGCATGATACAATTAAAGAGCACTAAAATATACTTTGACACATGGAAGATGTTATAGTTATGAAATATGATGGGATGGAATGGAGAACAATTGGTGACGTGAACTTATTGGAGCCCATTCACAAGCAATGCTAAACAGCAGCATTCCATGCTAACATGGAATTAGGTTTCAGTGACCTGAGTTGCAATATTAATCATTGGTTTCATGCTGGCAACGATGCAAAAGAATAGAAAGGGTTCAAAGACTAGTTTACGCTGGACAAAGTACTACGTTCAATGATTATTCATTTGCATTCTGCAAATCAGTAGGGTCCTAATAGTTATGGAATGTAGCGAAGAATGTCGCTCAATGTAATATGTGCAGAAGGATGGAGAGGCATTTCTTTCTCTCCATCATCTTATCATGAGAACTTCTGGTTCTATCACTGTAAAAAATGTTTCAAACGTGAATGTCACTCTCAAGCAGAGTAAGCACCCTTTAAAAAAAATGAAGAAACCTACAATGAGCAAAGACATGCCTACTCCAATGTTGTAAGCTAGTATATTGCTGCAACGATGGCCCAGGAACTCATTCTAAGAGGCATGAAATGCAGAGCATAAAAAATGAAACACATGGTAAAACTTCATCTGAAGCAGAGAAACTCTAGAAATTTTATATAACTGATATGTTAGTGTATTTACCCTAAGAGAAGTAAAAAGACATCACCTGAATAATCATATCAATAGCAACAAATGAACCTGAAACCATGAAAGTGTGTGCTAGAGTTTCCAATCCACTAGCATAATTTTCCTGGAGCAGGAAGGCCAGTATGCTGATTTCTAAAGTTAGAAATCCACATTCTGTGAATAATGACAACAGGTTCCAAGCAATTGTCTTCCCAGGAGCACACTGCCATGCCTGCTTTGTAATAGAACAAGTCAATATCAGCGAAATTATATAATTAGAATCTCCAATATAATGATATCAATCATTTCAGATGCATTATACAAGATTTTATACAATATATTAACTTCTACGAGATACTTGCTGATCTTGAGATGTTTAAGATTCGTGCAAAAGAACTCATTAGACTACTCTTGACACTAAAATCAATCGTCTAGTTAGCAAAACTGAATTTCAATTGTCACAATCAATCGTTACTACTTTGTCATTGTTTTGAATGAAGTGGAAAACTCTTGATCCAAAATTATGATGACAAGTCGAAACAACCAAAATCATATTTAATGCAATAAAAGATAAAGCTGAATTCACATATCCAGACCACAAAATGTCAAAGAACATTAGTTCCACAGGTTCCTAAATCATATGATTTGACATCAAAACACAGTAAATAGTAAACTTCGCTCGAGTAGCCTAAGAATCCGAAAAACAGCACCTGAAGAATTGCCCAAGCCAAACTGAGAAGAGCGGTGCACCATAGAAGAGCATAGTACGCAATCATCACGTAAGACTTCCGGTGGCTGAGCTTCCTCACATTCCGCCTGGCCTGAAACCCTAGGTACAACACCAACAAAACAGAAGGTACAACCAGCGCTGCCTGGCGCCAGAACCCGCTACAGCCGCCGCTCGAGCTGTACCATTCCGGAGTCCCTTCCATTTTGGTCCCATCCATCGGTGTGCTTTGCGCCGAAACGATCGGCAAGGTAATATTAATAGGGTTCGACATTCCGATTCACAATCAAAGGAGAATCAAATCAAACTCGACATCGATCGTTGAGTAAAATAGATTAACTGATTGCTCGTGTAAAGAAGGAAAGAGAGAGGTAAATTGGGGTTGGTATTTGTGCAATTTCTCAATTTTCTGGGATTATGTTTATAAATGCACATTTGCCCCATAGGATTAATCTTCCATCGACACTTGACGCATTCGTATTTACAATTTCACTCCTCCAACTATTTCAAATTTACATTTTGGGTTGTATTTGACAATTCTTTTTTTATTTTGTTTTTTTGTTTGGAGGGTTTTTTTTACTTGAGCAGAGCTGTACACAGTTTAATAAATCGATGGAACTACATCAAAATTGAATTTACATTTTCGTTTCAATTTTGCTTATTGATCAATTGAACAATTTTTTGTAAATATATATAACTAGCATAGAACCCATGCTATGCACGATTATATACATATATATATATATATATATATATATATATATATGTGTGTGTGTGTGTGTGTGTGTGTGATGCGTGCGAAAGCAACACTGGATCCAATGAATTTGGACTTGCGATTTGGGCCGGGCCACGAGAGAGAAGAGCTTAGGAGATGGAACCTACAAAACAACGGATTAGCACTCCAACGCTCAAGTTAGTATCGATTTGAAGAAAAAATAATTGAAAGAAATTGAATCAAGATAAGGAATCGTGATAAGATAATTAATATCGTGAGGTGAATCGTATTCAGAGTGCAAAGAGAGTGTGCGATAGCAATTATGAGAGTAGAAAATTAGAGAGAGATAAGATCCCCCTGTCTGAGAAAAACCTGTATATATAGAGGAGGTGTCCCCCTCGGGTAGGGGTCTGCACGGTCCTGGGATTTCGGAGTGAGTGGATAGGAGCGGTTAGGATAAGATGCTTGTATGGTTTTTATCCCTTGATTCTTTGTAGATATGCTGGTAATGCAAGTTCCCGCTGGGAAAGGGAGTCCTTGTCTTCGAGGGCTCTCTAGACACTCCTTGATATGATAGGAGTTCTTCTTTATCTAGGAATCTAAGGTGGTGAAGGGGCCTCCCTGACCCACATCCTCTAGGCAGGATGAGTAATCCTAGGTGGTGGCTTAGGTAAACACTTTACGTGGACGGCCTGTAGTAGGGTGACTTCTATTGGGCCGGCGGGCAATCGGGTTTTTTTCTTCATACGTGTTGCTGGCTAGTAAGGGGAGTCTTGGGCTTCTCCCTCCTAAAGTTGTGGGCCTCTCTAAAATATATACTGGTCCCAAACTCCTTGAATCATACATATCATTTAGTCCCCCCCACTCTAAGGAGGAGGAACGTCCCCATCTCCTTCTCAAAGTAGGAATACTGGTTCCTTTTGAGAGGATAGCCCCCTCAAGCAGGGGTTTGGGGCATCCTTCTTCTCCTATTGCGCTTTTTCCCATCTTTGTCTTTTCCCTTTTTTTTCAAAAATCTGGGGCTTCGCGCCCGTCTCCTTTATCAGTGATGAGATGATGGCTAGGGTTGTACCTAGTCATCATGGTGGCTAGTGCTAGGGTGGCTATGGTAACCGTCCCCCTTTTCTTCCTTTTTTTTGACATGTGACGTGGCATGTAACCGTTCAGTTGGGGACAGTTATGTGGATAGACGTTACCACGACCTATCCCATGTCTTTAATTAAATAATTTCTCCTCTTCATTTTCTATTTCCTGATATCTTGAAGGACTGAAGGTTGCATCTTCATCATTGTAAGTTTTCTTGCTCCTCTGTTCTTTCTTGAGAACTCCTTTCTTTCTCTTTTTTTCACCATGGTCTCCTCCATAGCACCGTTGGATGAATCCATCCATTTTATTACGGAAGTCCTTCCGAACCAGGACTTTTCGAAGGCTACTTCTCGGAGGATAGATTCCGATCTCATTCTCTCCCGCTGGGATGGGAGACGAACTTTAAGGCAGGCGGTGGCTGCCGCGCGTCGCCTATGCGATGAGAAAAATGTGGGGGATAAGGGAGCAGAGATGGGTGAGAGGGATGAGAGGTTGGAGATAGGCGATATTAGTGAGGAAAGTGAGGTAGGGGAAGACGACAGAGAGAAATTCTGGCCCCACGAGGGGGAGAGGGATGTCCCTCCTTCATTTGTGCACTGGGGATCCTCCATCTTGAGAAAATTCGATATTGACGGCCTGATTTTTGAGTTTTATGTCCACCCTTCCTTTGTTATTTATACCCCTATTTCCTCCAAATCGTCTTCATACCCCTCTAGATAATTGTTTGGTTTTTTTCTTGCTCAGATGAAGTCGAGGCTGAGTTTTTCATTCCCCCATTTTTATTCGGATGTCACCCATTTTTGTTCAGGTTTCTTTGAACTAGTTGGTGCCTCACTCCTTTAGGATTTTAGCTTGTTTTTTTATGGTTCTTCGTTTTCATGGCCTCCCGGTAACCGCCGAGGTTTTTCTTAGTACTTTTGTTTAAAACATGCCGAGATAGGATTTTTCCTCTTTACTCCTCACGCTAGAGTATCTTTTTTGCTAGCCCCTAATGCTCCTAAGAATTGAAAAAGGAACTTCTTTTTTGTATTGCGTTTATCCGCTTGGAGTTTTCCTTACCGTTGGGTGGAACAGACCCCTCCTGTTGTGGATATTGGGGAAAGGAGTGTCGCCTTGTGTTCCTTGCTGGAAATCTTGAACAAGGATCTTTATTTATTGTCGCTCCCTAATTGATCAGAGACTTTTAGGGCATTTTGGTTTGAGTCCTAGGGTGAAGCCCTTGGGGGACTCCCTTGGTACTTCGTTATTCTGACTAAATTCTGCCTGTTTAAATCGTTCTGAATTGTAATCTTTTATCTTGATTTTTGTTTTTAGGAGCGAACATCATGTTTGGGATGTTATTGAGTAGTCAAGCTGGTGGAAGTCGTGGTGGGGGGACTCCTTCTTCCCGTTCGCCTAAGGGGATTCTTACTTCTAGTGAGTCCAAGGGAAAACGGCCATCCTCCCCTTCTGCAGGTGTTGGCCTTGGGGTTTCTTCGAAGAAATCGTGAACGGGATCCTACAGTACGCCTCCTTCAAGAACTGTCAAGCCACCTTCAGGGCCTCGCCCTCCTCCTATTTTGAAAGACAAAAAGGGGGTAACCCTCATATATTCTCGCGCACCTTTCAGTTGTTTGCATACCCTCAATCTCTAGAGTTGGAGAGAGAGAGCAACCTCCCTCTGGCTGGCAAGTTTATGCGACAGGTGTTGCTTTCGGGTGATAGGCAGTTATTGGCACCCCTGCCTTAAGAAGAGTTGGAGGGGATAATCTCCTCCTATCTCCTCAAGGTATTTTTCCAAATGATGTTTTTCTTCTTTAACTGTGATATTTATGGTTTCATCCTTATGTGCAGGGGATATCAGTATGCGAAGAGTTTTTTCTCGTCGTTCAGGGGTTTCTCCTGTCTCTCGGAGTGAATCCCAATGGCAAAAATTAAAGTGCAAAGTGGAACGCCTGAATGCTGATGTTGCCAAACTGAAGGAGGAGAAGAAAGAAGTTGTTAACCGCAACCAACAGCAGGAGAAGGAATTGAAAGAATTAAGGAAAGAGGTGGACGGGCATGATGGAGCCCTTATAAAGGCTGTAGCGAAGGCGGAGTTGGATTTTCCCGATACTAAGGATGGCCAGCGTTACTTGGAGGGATATTGTGCCAACCGCCTGGAAATATTCAAGAAGTCCTCCAAGTATCAAGTGAAATTGACTGAAAAGTTATCAAGCCTTACTTCGAACATTGCTTCGCAGCTTGCAAAGCACAATTTTATGGCGAATGGGTATCCCTTTAATGGAGAGGAACCTTCTTTCCTTGACCTTGAAACTGCTATGAAAAACGGTCCTGAGCCCTTTGCTTCAACTCTTGGGGTGGTGATCTCTCCCCCGACTCAGGTTATTTTTTTCCTATTTCTTTATTTATTTATGAATATTTTGAGAATCATATTGATGTTGGGGGTGTTTTTTGCAGAGGAGACCTTGGACCGTCTTTTAGGGAGAAGTTGCCACCGATACGAAGAGGGATCCCCCCCCCCCACAGCAGCAATAGACTCTATAGCGGAGGACCTCCCAAAGGAAGGAGTTTAGGAACCTAAGGAAGGAGATGCTAAGGACTTCTTGTAGTTACCGTGGCTATTCCTCCCCCGGTTGACAAAGCTGAAGGAAAAGAAGGCCCCGCTTTGGGGATGATGAGGAAGAGATTTAATCTACCATCCTCCTTTGGCTAAGAACAAATTTCTCTTCTGCTTCTGCTTTTCTTTCCTCCATTAGGAATGGAGATGAGACAATTTCCTTTTGCTTTCCTTTTGTGGATAATGTTATTTACCACGCTTTAGGTCGGGGGTCGTAATGTGATGTTGGTCTCTCTTTACTATATCGTGCTCATATCACACTGCTTGATGTATGGGATATCCATGTCTTGGTCGGGAAGGCCTATTACGGGGGAGACCCTCTTTATAGGGGGCGTCCTTGTACTTGTGATTATTGTATATTGCGTTATTAAAGGTAGAATTAATTTTAATGTCGTGTATTGAGAGTTATATGTAAGTAAGACACATGTTTGTAACAGATAAGGAAAAGGTGTATGAGGGCTTTTGGGTAGGGACTCGGAGTCCCTATCTGGTGATGGATGCCTGTATGAATTTTTTAATGTGCTTACTCCAATGAGAGTTTCTTGCCTCGCCTTGTTGTAATATATTAAAATTAGAAAGAATATTGTACCTTTGTAGGGTGATGTCATTAACGCCAGAGGGTATCCTTCGGGAGGATTTTAGAAAGCATCCTTCAAGAGGATTAAAGCTTTAGGAGGGGGCCTGCCCTCTAGAAGTTATTTAAGGGTTGTCCTTCCCGAGGACTCGGGTGATGAAGAGGGCGTCCTTCTCTATACATAATATTTTTTGAGGTTGTGTATATTCCATGGGCGAGATAGGGGGCGTCCTTCAAGATTTTCTAATAGGCGTTGACTCTTATTGGTCTTCTCTTTCTTTTTTTCCTACTTGTTTTAACGTGTCCACCCTTCGTAATACTAGATCCCCTACTTGGAAATTTCGACTTTTCACTCTTCTGTTATAAGCATTGATCATAGCGTTTTTATACCTTTGTGTGCGAATAAAGGTTTTCTCTCTTAATTCTTCAATGAAATCAAGGTTTTCTTTGAAGAGCTGGGTGTTATGATTTTTTCGAAAAGCGCATATTCTATGAGAAGGTATCCCTAACTAGACAGGGATGATGGCTTTCATTCCATAAACCAAGGTGAAGGGGTTTTCCCCTGTTGACCCCCAAGGGGTTGTCCTGTATGCCCATAGGACACTAGTCAGTTCTTCTATCCAGTTTCCACCAACTCTTTCTAATCTTCTTTTGATTCATTGTACTGAAATGCGATTGGTGACTTCGACCTGCCCATTAGATTGGGGTGTAATACAGAAGTGAGTCTTTGTTTTATGTGTAATCCATCACACCATTCTTGTATTTTTTGTCCTTCGAATTGCTGGCCATTGTCAGAAATTATTTCCCTGGGGAGTCCAAAGCGACAAATGATGTTTTTCCATATGAATTTCATCACTTCTCATTCGGTGATGCGAGTAAGAGGCTCAGCCTCCAACCATTCAGTAAAATAATAAATTGCGACTAAAAGGAATTTCTCTGGTCGGGGCTAGAGGAAAAGGACCTACTATGTCTATCTCTCATTATACGAAGGGACATGGTGATAATATAGTGGTAAGTGGTTCCGCCGATTGATGTATGAAGGAGAAATGCTTTTGGCACCGTTCACATTTACTCACTAACTGTTTAGCGTCTTGCTTCATAGTTGGCCAAAAATATCCTTCCCGGAGAGCCTTATTAGCTAGTATCAAAGTTCCCCCCTGAGCTCCACAACATCCGCTATATATTTCTTTGAGGACATGGAGTCCCTTTTGTTGGGACAAACATCAAAGTAGGAAGTGCGTGTAAGATTTCTTATAGAGGACTCGCGTTTTTGGTTGGCAGTTGTAACAAAATATGGGAGGCTCGCGTTTTTAGTTGGCAGTTTCCCATCTGTCGTTCCCCCACCCAGCCCAGAAATAGAGAAAACCAAACCCCCTTCTAATCCATTCATTTCTGCAAGTAGGGGAGGGATCATTCTTTCAGCCACTTAACCACCGGCATTCTCCAATCTTCAGCAGAGGAGATTGATTGGACTGCTAGAGGAGCCCTTGGCTCAGGGAGGTATTGTATGGTAATATGCCTCGTCCGATAGTCTTCTAAAGACTAGCGAGCTTGGAGAGGCAGACAACCTTGATATTTTCTTCCCTGGGGATTTGTATAAGCTAAAAACTTTCATAACTCGTTCTAAGCTCGACTATTTGCTGCAGATATTGTATCATGTTTTCCTCTTTAGCTTCATATGTGCTTTCTACTTGTTTGACTACTAATTGAGAGTCCGAGTAGGCTACCAGGTGTCTGGCTCCTGCTTTATAAGCCATTGTCATATCTATCAACAAGGCTTCGTATCTGCTTCATTATTGGAGGCTTTGAAGCCGAATTTGGCAACGAACTCCAAATCTTCTCCATGAGGATATGGGACAACTATACCTGCACCGCTGTTCTGCATTGTGGAGGATCCATCCATGTGCAGTAACCATTTTTCAGCTTTGGGGGTGTCCCATAAAGATATTCTTGCCGTATTAGAAATGAAGTCCGCCAAGGCTTGAGCTTTTGTTATTGTTTGTGGTAGGTATGATATGTCGTATACAATTAATTCCATGACCCACTTTACCAGACGTCCAAAAGTATCAGGCTTCCCTAGTGTTTGCTTCAATGGTAGATTTTTCTTGACTCCGACAGGATGTGAGAAGAAGTAGGGGCGCAACCTTCTGGCTGTGATGACTAGTGCGAGGGCTATTTTTTCGATTGGGGCTTACCGGCCCTCCGATCAATTAAGTTCTTTACTGATGTAATAAATCGGCATTTGTTTTCCTTCCTTCTCTCGGACGAGGACAGAGCCAATTGCTTGAGAAATGACTTAAAGGTACAGGTAGAGGGTATCCCCCTGGGCAGATTTGACCAGTAGGGGGAACTCTGCTAGGTAATTCTTGAACTCTTAAAGGCCTGCTAGTAGGAGGCATCCCATTTGAAGTTCTTTGTTTTCCTTAGTACCTTGAAGAAAGGTAAGTTTTTCTCTGCAGCCTTGGAAATAAAATTACTCAGTGCGACAATCCTTCCCATTAACCATTGCATTTCATTAATTTTGGCTGGTGTTTTCATGTCTAAGATGGCTTTTATTTTGATAGGATTGGATTCAATCCCCCTTTGAGTGACCATAAAGCCGAGGAAGCGGCCTCCCCGTACTCCAAATGCGCATTTTTCGAGATTGAGCTTTAATCTATATTTTCTCAAAATAGCAAATGTTTTTTTCAAATCTACAACGTGATTTAGAGCTTGTTTTCTTTTGACTAACATATTGTCCATGTAGACTTCGCATTTTTCCCAATCTATGGACAAAATATCTTGTCCACCAGACGTTGGTAAGTAGCTCCCGCATTTTTTAGCACGAAAGGCATAGCCACATAACAGAATGTGCCAGTGGAGGTTATGAAGTTGACCCTTTTACGATCTTCAAGGGCCAACATGATTTGGAAGTATCCTTAAGATGCATCCATCATGCTTAAGAATTCACACCCAGAAGTAGAATCAACTAGTTGATCAATTCCGGGTAGAGGGTAGAAATCTTTGGGGCGCGCTTTGTTGAGGTCTCTAAAGTCAATGCACATCCTCCATTTCCCTCCTAGTTTAGGTACTAGGACGACATTGGACAACCATTCAGGGAACTGTATTTCTTCGATGTATCTTGCTGCCATTAATTTGTCTACTTCAACCTGGATTATCTTGTCCTTCTCAAGTCCGAAATGTCTTTTCTTTTATTTTACTGGCTTAGCATTAGGATTTATGTTAAGATGATGGGTGATAACATTATGATCAATCCCTTCCAAATTTTGAGGGGTCCATGCAAAAATGTCAATGTTACGTTGTAGTACTGGATTACTTCTTTCCGAATCATGTCATTCATTTGGGAACTGATTTGTGTGATTTTTCCTAGGTCCCCCAGTGAATGTTCGATATTCAACAACTCCTCCGTGGGCTGGACATTCGGGGATATCCCTTCCCCTCCCTTGGATTATTCTTCTTGTCGAGATTTCTTTCCTCACTTGCTTGGGGGGGCTCCTTGTAGGTCTCTTCAGTACTTCTTTTTTGTCCTTTACGTATGGCTTTAGGTAATATTTTTGTGATTGGAGGGGGGTCCCCTTGAACTTCTCCTACCCCTCTAAGTGCTGAAAACTTGATCTTCATATGATAAATAGACTTGGAAAGCGTTAAGGATAGGCCTTCCTAGGATGGCGTTGTAAGCGGACGACACGTCTACGACTAGAATTTTCAGCATGCAGATCCTTCGGGAAGGTCGGGTCCCCAACATCAAGGGAAGTGAGATCATACCCCGCGGATGGACTGCTTCTCTAGCGAATTTGTATAATGAGGTATTCACTTTTTCTAGGAGGGTGTACCCTCGCTGCATCTGGTCATAAGTTTCTCCAAAGAGTATGTCTGTTGAGCTTCTGGAATCTATGAAGATACGCGCTACTTCATAATTGGCAAGTAAGGCAGTGATGACTAGAGCGTCGTTATGAGGAATTTTTCGTCTTGATTTCTCTATTCATCGGAATTAGATGAGGGGGGGTGTCTTCCATCGCCTCCACATTTAGTATTTCCTTCAAAGATATATCATGTGCTTCCCTAACTTGTGCTTTACGACCGTGGTGAGAGTCACCTTCGATTGGTCCTCCTACTATCATACGTATGACTCCCTTATGAGGGGGATCATTGGCCTCGGCCCTATTGCTTTGAGCATGCTTGGCACTTTCTTTAGGAAAATAATTGGGACTGTGGGTCTTCGCTTCTTTTATTTTGTTGTCTTCCCACTTCTGATAGGGTCTCGTACCTCGAGCCTTCTCCCATCATAAGTATTCTTGTAAATACCCATTTTGGATAAGCCTTTCGATTTCATTTTTGATGTTCCGACATTCTTCAGTAGTATGGTCGTAATCATTATGAAAACGACAGAACTTATCGGACTTCGGATGGTGAGGTCCATCCTTCCACGATTTGGGTCGAGTCAGTAGGTTTTTTCCCTTGACAACGAGAAGGGCCTGGGTGATAGGTACAGTTAATGGAGTGTGTACTGTGTTCACTCTCTGGAAAGGGGACTTCCTATCCCAAAACTCTGTTCGGGGCCTCTTGGATTGAACTTCCTCTTTCGTCTCTTTCCTCTTCTCGCTACAACTTTCCTTCTTAGTTGCTTGAGCATTTTCCATATTAATGTATTTAGCGGCTAGGGCTAAGATGGCATCAAATTTCGATATTGGTTTCATGGCTAGGGACTTGAAGAGGTCCCTGTCTAGAAGTCCTTGTGAGAAGGCGGTGGCTTTCACCTCTTGAGTAGCGGAAAGGCACCTCCAGTGCGGTAGTGTTAAATCTTTGTACGTATTCCTTCAGAGGTTCATTGTCCTACTGTCGTATGGCAAACATACTAAGTTCTATTTTCCTGAGTTTTCGACTGTTGACAAATTGATGTAAGATCAAAGATCGAAACTCTCGAAAACTTCCTATGGCTCCTATAGGCAGTTTGTTGAACCACTGTTGGGCGGCTCTGGAAAATGTAGTGACGAAGACGCGGCACTTAATCCCGTCATTGTACCTATGTAAGAGGGCTGTATTTTTTAAGCGAGAGAGGTGTTCCTGCATGTCAGTCGTGCCATCGTATTCAGTAACGGTTGGGGTGCGGTAGTTCACCGATATTTCATCTGCCATCACGGCTTCAGAGAAGGGGATGTCTTGTCGTTCATCTTCAGGTGCACCACCAATCTGGTACTGCATGTCCTACAAGCCTTTCTGGAAATAATCAAAATGGGTTGGCCACTGAGGAGGGACGTTTTGAGGCGGTATGGGGGAGCCCCTTGCCGTCTGCTCGCCGGGGGCATGGGCACAGAGATGTCTCCTTCGGTTTCTTCTTCAAGGGCATCAATGTTTGATGGGGTGGCTACATGAGCCGGGGCCAGTGCCCCCACCTATTCTCGCATCACCGCTGAGACTATCTGCTGTAGGGCCTACAACCCTACGGGCAGTAGTTTGGGTACCAAAGTGGCAGGAGTAGATCTTCCAGTAACAGTAGTAGGGGGCATCCCTATAACCACCTGCGGAGCTTGGGTGTTGCCAGAGGTATCGATAGCCTTGTGCTTGTTTGCGGTGTTACTGGGGTTTTCATTGAAACTCACGTCTTGAACTTTGTGTTCCTACATACGACGACAATTGATGCGTGCAAAAGCAGCACGGATCCAAGGAATTTGGACTTGGGATCTGGGCTGGGGCCACGAGAGAGAAGAGCTTAGGGGATGGAACCTGCAAAATAGCGGGATAACACTCCGACGCTCAAGTTAATATCGCTTTGAAGAAAACATAATTGAAAGAAATTGAATCAAGATAAGGAATTGTGATAACATAACTAAAATCGTGAGGTGAATCGTATTTGGAGTGCAAAGAGAGTGTGGGATAGTAATTATGAGAGTAGAAAATTCGAGAGAGAAGAGATCTCCCTTGTCTGGGAAAAACCTATATATATAGAGGAGGTGTCCCCCTCGAGTAGGGGTCTACACGGTCCCAGGATTTCGGAGTGAGTGGATAGGAGCGGTTAGAATAAGATGCTCGTATGGTTTTTATCCCTTGATCCTTTGTAGATATACTGGTAATGCAAGTTCCCGTTGGGAAAGGGAGTCTTTGTCTTCGAGAGCTCTCTGGACAATCCTTGATGTGATAGGAGTTCTTCTTTGTCTAGGAGTCCGAGGTGCTGAGGGGGCCTCCCTAACCCATATCCTCCAGGAAAGATGAGTAATCCTAGGTGGCGGCTTAGGTGGAACTTTACGTGGACGGCCAGTAGTGGGCTGACTTCTACTAGCGCACCTTTGGACTGGGCCGACAGGCAATTGAGCTTCTTTCTTCATACATGTTGTTGGGCTAGTAGGGGTAGTCTTGGGCCTTACCCTCCTAAAGTTGTGGGTCTCTCTAAAATATATACTGGGCCCGAACTCCTTTCAATATCAATATGTATATTGAAATTTAATAAAAAAATTAATAATGTGTAGTGCTATAAATGAATCTTTTACTGTAAACAAAAATTTCATTTTTAATGGGTAGAAATAGTAGTTTTGGATAGATAGATCAGCTTTTGTATATATCTAGCCCTATATAAAAATAAAAAAAAACAAAATTAGTTAAATATATCGTTTGGTTCTATAGTTTATTTTCCTAAAAAATTATATTAAAGCATATAAAAGAGTGGAGGAAGATAGATGGACGATAGAAAGAAAAGCTAATTTAAAATACTTTCAAAATCTCAATATCATTTCATCAATTTGAACAATAAAATATAAGAAATAAAGATTATCATAAATGAAAAAAGAGTACAAATAAAAATAAAATAACTCAATTCAGTTAAATATAAATATATCAATATTATTGATAGGTATATGGCCCAAGAAATTTGGCCCCAATATATTTATCGAGGAGACCTAAGACTTCAAGAAGGAGAAGCCCAAGACTCCCCCCTACTAGCCTATCAACATGTATGAACAAGAAGGCCCAAGCTACACGTCGGCTCAATCCAAAGACGCGGCCTAATAGATGTGAGCCTACTACAAGCTGTTCGCATAAGACGTCCACATAGGCCGCCACATAGAATTATCCATCCTACCTTGAAAACACGGGTTAGGGAGGCCCCCTCAATACCCCAAACTCCTGAGAGAATAAGGACTCCTACAGCATCAAAGAGAGTCCAAAGAGTCATCAGAGCTAAGGAGTCCCCTTCCAAGTGGGAACTTGCACTACAAACACATCTACAAAAGATAAGAGCCTGCAAACACCTTATCTTAACCACTTCTATCCACTCACCCCATAATTCGTGGAATGTGTAGCAAACCCCTACCCGAAGGGGACCCGCCCCCTCTATATATACAGGTTTGGTCCTAGGAA
Organism: Sesamum angolense; assembly: GCA_034509725.1. Taxonomy (NCBI): domain Eukaryota; kingdom Viridiplantae; phylum Streptophyta; class Magnoliopsida; order Lamiales; family Pedaliaceae; genus Sesamum; species Sesamum angolense. The sequence continues at coordinate 13,399,335 of JACGWL010000009.1, forward strand.
GGAGGACACTCTTCTCTCTCAAATTTTCTACTCTCATAATTGATATCCCGCATTCCCTTTGCACTGTGAATACAATTTATGTCACGAATTTATTTATTCGATCACGATTCTCCATCTCGATTCAATTTCTTTCAACTATTTTCTCCTTAAATCGGTACTGACTTGAGTGTCGGAGTGCTATCCCGTTATTTTGTAGGTTCCATCTCCTAAGCTCTTTTTTTCCCGTGGCCCCAGTCCGTATCACATGTCCAAGCTCATTGGACCCATGCTACTTTCGCATGCATCAATTGGCACCATTTATGGGAACACAGAGTCCAAGACATGGGTTTCAATGAAAGTTCCCAATAACACTGCGAACAAGCAGAAGGCTGTCGATACCTCCGACAACACCTATGCTCTGCAGGTGGTTATCGGGATAGCCCCTACTGCTACTACTGGAGGATCTACTCCTGCCACTTTGGTACCGACACCACCGCCCCTAGGGTTGTAGGCCCTACAGTTGATCCCCCACACCATAGCACCTCCTCAGATACCTCTATGAAAGAACTGTCCCCAACTTTATTGGGAGCTATCCAACAAATAGTCTCGGCGGCTATCCGGGAACAAGTGGCAGTGCTGGCTCCAGCTCGTGTAGGAACCCCATCAGATGTGGATGCCCCGAAAGAAAAAGTCGAAGGAGATATTCCTGTACATGTGCCCCCAGCAGACAGAAGGCAAGGGGCTCTCCCCTTGCCGCTTCAGGACGTCCCTCCACAGTGGCTAGCCCGCTTTGAATATCTCTAGAAAAGCTTGCAGGACGTGCAATACCAGATTGGAAGAGCACTTGAAGATAAACGTCAAGGCATGCTGTACTCTGAAGCCGTGATGGTGGATAAACTTCCGACAAACTACCGCACCCCGGCCATTGCTGAATATGATGGTACAATGGACCCTCAAGAGCATCTTTCATGCTTTGAAAATGTTGCTTACTTACATAGGTACACGGATGGGATCAAGTGTCGCGTCTTCATCACCAAATTTGCTAGAGCCGCCCAGCAGTGGTTCAACCAACTGCCTATAGGAGCCAGATGAAGTTTCTAAGAATTTCGATCTTTGTTCTTACATCAATTAGCTAGCAGTCGAAAACTTAAGAAAACAGAGCTTAGCTTGTTTGCCGTACGCTAGAAGGATAATGCACCTCTGAAGGAATACCTACAAAGATTTAACACTGCTGCACTGGATGTGCTTTCTGCTACTCAAGAGGTGAAAGCTAGCGCTTTCTCAACAGGATTTCTAGACGGGGACTTCTTCAAGTCCCTGGCCAAGAAACTAGTATTGAAATTTGATGCTCTCTTAGCCCGAGACATTAGATACATTAATATGGAATACGCTCAAGCCACTAAAAAGGAAAGTTGTGGCGAAAAGTGGAAAGAGACCAAGTAGGATGCCCCCTCCAAGAAGCCCCGAATAGAGTTTCAAGACAGGAAGTTGCCTCTCCAAAGAATAAACGTAGTATACACTCCACTAACTGTACCTATCACCCAGACTCTTATAGCTGTCGAAGGAAAAGGCCTATTGGCTCGACCCAAATCATGGAAGAACGGTCCCCACCATCCCAAGTTTGATAAGTTCTACCACTTTTATAACGATTACGGTCATACTATTGAAGAATACCAACACCTCAAAAATACAATCGAAAGACTTATTTAAAATGGATATTTCCAAGAATATATATGTCGGGAGAAGGTTGAAGGTACGGGACCCTATTAGAAGCGGGAAGATGACAGAGTAGAAAAAGCGAAAGCCCCCAATCTAGATTCTTTTCCTAAAGAAGGTGCCAAGCATGCTCCAAACAACAGGGCCGAGGCCAATGATTCCCCTCGTAAGGGAATCATACGTATGATAGTAGGAGGACCAATCGGAGGGGACTTCCACCATGCTCGCAAGGCACAAGTGAGGGAAGCACATGATATATCTTTGAATGAGGCACTAGATGTGGAGGCGATGGAAGACACCCCACTCATCCAATTTGGACGAACCGAGAAATCAGGGCCAGAAACTCCTCATAATGATGCTCTAGTCATCACCGCCTTACTCGCAAATTATGAAGTAGGACGTATTTTCATAGATTTCGGAAGCTCAGCAAACATACTCTTCGGAGAAGCTTATGACCAAATGAAGCTAGGGGACACCCCCTAGAAAAGGTGAATACCTCCTTGTACGGTTTCTCAAGAGAAATAGTCTATCCACAAGGTATGATCTCAGTTCCCTTAACATTAGGGATCCAGCCTCTCCGAAAGACGTGCATGCTAAAGTTTATAGTGGTAGATGTGTCGTCCACTTTCAACGCCATCATAGGGAAACCTACACTCAATATTTTCCATGTTGTAATCTCTACTTGTCATATGAAGATCAAGTTTCCAGCACCTGGAAGCGTGGGAGAAGTTCAGGGAGACCCCCTCCAATCACGAAAATGTTATGTTGAAGGCATACGTAAAGCACAAAAAAAAAGTATTGAGGAGACCCACAAGGAAGCCCCTCCGACAAGCAAGGAAATGAAGCTCAACAAGAAGAAGAATCCGAGGGATGGGAGAGGACATCCTCTAAGGTCCAGCCGATGGAAGAGTTGTTGAATATCGAACTTTCACCAAGGGATCTAGGAAAATCACACGAATTGTTTCCCAAATGGGTGACATGATCCGGAAGGAAGTAATCCAGTCCTTATAGCGTAACATTGACATTTTTGCATGGACCCCTTAAGATTTGAAAGGGATTGATCCTAAAGTTATCACCAATCATCTTAACATAAATCCCAATGCTAAGCCAGTAAAACAAAAGAAAAGACATTTTGGACCTAAGAAGGACAAGATAATCCAGGCTGAAGTAGATAAATTAATGGCGGCAAGACACATTGAAGAAATACAGTTCCCTGAATGGTTGTCTAATGTCATCTTGGTACCTAAATCTGGGCGGAAATGGAGGACGTGCATTGCCTTCAAAGACCTCAACAAGGCGTGCCCCAAAGATTTCTACCCTCTACCCCGAATTGATCAATTAGTTGATTCTACTTTCGGGTTTGAATTTTTGAGCATGACGGATGCATCACAAAGATACCATCAAATCATGTTGGCCCCTGAAGATCGTAAAAGGGTCAGCTTCATAACCTTCACTGGCACATTCTGTTATGTGGCTATGCCTTTCGAACTAAAAAATGAGGGAGCTACTTACCAACGCCTGGTAGACAAGATATTTCATCCACAGATTAGGAAAAATGTTGAAGTCTACGTTGACGATATGTTAGTCAAAAGCAAATAGGCTCAAAATCAAGTTGAAGATTTGGAAGAGACATTCGTTGTTTTTAGAAAATATAGATTAAAATTCAATCCCAAAAAATGTGCGTTTGGAGTACGGGGAGGCCGTTTCCTCGGCTCCATGGGTCACTCAAAGGGGGATTGAAACCAATCCTCTTAAAATAAAAGTCATCTTAGACATAAAAACACCAACCAATATTAACGAGGTGCAACAATTAATGGGAAAAATTGTCGCACTAAGTCGTTTTATTTCCAAGGTTTTAGAGAAAAGCTTACATTTTTTCGAGATACTAAGAAAAACAAAGAACTTCAAATGGGATTCCTCCTATCAGCAGGCCTTTAAAGAACTCAAGAATTACCTAGCAGGGCTCCCTTACTGGTCAAACCTACCCAAGGGGACACCTTCTACCTGTACCTTTCAGTCACTCCTCATGTAATTGGCTCTGTCCTCGTCCGTGAGGAGGAAGGAAAACAAATACCGATTTATTACTTTAGTAAATTATTAATGGAGTAGATGGTCGGTATGCCCCCATCGAAAAAATAGCCCTCGCATAAGTAGTCACAACCAGAAGGTTGCGCCCCTACTTCCTCTCACATCCTGTCGGAGTCAATACAAATCTACCATTGAAGCAATCACTAGGGAAGCCTGATACTTCTAAACGTTTGGTGAAGTAGGCCATGAAATTAAGCGAATACGATATATCATACCTACTGCAAACAACAATAAAAGCTCAAGCCTTGGCGGACTTCGTTTCTGAGATGGCAGGAATATCTTTGTGGGACACCCCTAAAGCTGAGAAATGGTTACTTCACGTTGACAGATCCTCCACAATCAAGGGCAGCGGTGCATGTATAGTTGTTACCTCTCCTCATGGAGAAGATTTGGAGTTCGCCATCAAATTCAGTTTCAAAGCCTCCAACAATGAAGTTGAATACGAAGCCTTGTTGATAGGTATGAAAATAGCTCATGAAGTAGGAGACAGGTACTTGATAGCCTACTCGGGCTCCAGTTAGTAGTCAAGCAAGTAGAAAACACATATGAAGCTAAAGAGAAAAATATGATACAATATCTGCAGCAAATACCGAGCTTAGAACGATCTTTGAAAGTTTTCAGCTTACACAAATCCCCAGGAAAGAGAATATCAAGGCTAACTGTCTCTCCAAGCTCGCCAGTTCTTTATAAGACTGTCGGAAGAGGTACATTACCATACAATACCTTCCCGAGCCAAGGGCTCCTCTAGCAGTCCAAGCAATCTCCTCCACTGAAGATAGGAGAATGCCGATGGTTAAGTGGCTGGAAGAAGGATCCCTCCCAGACAATAGATGGGAAGCCACCAGACTTAAAATGTGAGCTACCCATTTTTTGTTACAAGGAGGGATCCTCTATAAAAAGTCTTACACGCACCCCCTACTTCCATGTTTGTCCTAGAAAGAGGGACTCTATGTCATCAAAGAAATATATAGCGGATGCTGTGGAGCTCACGGGGGAACTTGGATTCTATCTAATAAGGTTTTTCAGGCAGGATATTTTTTATTGGCCGTGCCAAAATTTGTGAGCGCTAATTTTATCATGTTTGAAAAATTAAAATACCAATAAATTATCATAAATAAAAATATTTGAATTAAAGTATCAATATGAATACAATCTGTATTCTATCTCTTGATTACTCCTTTCAAAATATATCTTTGGCAAATTTGTCCAATTCAAAGGGTAATCTCCACCTACATCTCCTTTGGACTTGAATTAAAAATTTTATAACGTTAATTCGAAGGCTTTCGCCAGTAATACTGAATTAAACGCTATAACTTGTGGCACACCTTTGACGAAAGACTCGATCTCTGCCTTGAATGCCTTTGACTATTCTCGAGCTTTGAAAAACCACATAGAGAGATTTATTTACAATCTTTCTCTACTTTGTTCTTCGTTCTCTAGCTCTATGTGTGTTCAATGAGAGTGAAATGACCCCTTTACATAGGTGTCAAAGAGGTAAAGTTGCAATACACTTAAACGCTTTTTATATTATCTCTTTATAATTTAATTTAAAAAAATAAATACATCATATATTTGGAATGTTATGATTGCTTAACTTGACATTATCTCTTTAATATTTGTATTTTTTGAAAGAGATTAACATAATCAATATTTGTCTTGATTTGATTGGAGCGAACATGCAATTGCTCCACATAACGCGGTCTGATTGGCTGGAATCTTTGACTGCGAAGCATTATTTGATTGGGCGAAATACTTCATTTTGACACTTGTTGGCCATTGTTTTGATGACAAAAATATATATTAAAATATCAATTGAATTGACTATTTATACTCAAAATTAATTTAGTAAATTTTCAAATATAAATAAAATTAATATTAATATATTATTTGACATTTGTCATTATTTGATTGAATGCAAAATTTGTTTGCCTACACCAACATGGTAGCAAAAAGAGTAGAGTACAGTAGATGGGCTCGAAGAGTATAAAACGTATGCATGTTTGAAGGTGTCCCTCTCTCACTGGAGGAGCTCTCTATTTATAGGCAACAACAAGGTTGTGAAAAAATGTCACAAATTTGGGACTCCCTCGGATTTGAGAGGTAGCTGGAGAATCTCCCCCAAATTCGAGTGGTTGTTGGAGTCTGCCTAAGGGATAAGGTTGTTGCCTTCTAGGTTTTTCAAAAAAGTAATTGAGAAGACCTTTTCTAACTGGACCTAAAGTTTGTTAGAGTTTAACACCGGAGGCTGCTAGTATACGGGACAGTAAATGCAATTAAGCCCAATTTTGTCTAACCATGGTAAGTATATAATATTAATTTTACTATAATTTTTAAATAAATAGTGATTTATATTGTAGAGGACAATAGACTTTTTCATTTTTTGTAGTGAATATTAATCAATTAATATGGACAGGAAATTTAAAAAAAAACAATGCAATAATTAATTAACATTGATGCAAAATACAGTTGCAGCACCTCCACAGACAAAGATACATATATATAAATATATATATATATATATATATGTATATATAGTTATTGTTTTACAAGAACATTGGATATGATTTGCCCAGAAAATCCCACTTAGGATTGATAAACATGAGGTGCCAACCTGGGTTTCGGATGCACCATCAACGGCTCGGCCCGTTGCAACGTCAGCCCATACGCTTCCTCCATGCTTAGCGTTTCAGCTGACTGCCCATTAGCCAAATCGAACTCAAATGCATGGATGAGACTCGCAATCAGTAGCTGGACCATCCGCATACCCAGGCTCATTCCAGCACAAACTCTACGGCCCGCCCCGAACGGTATCAGTTCGAAATCATTACCTCTAACGTTGACATCGGGCCTTTCTCCGCCCGGCAGGAACCGTTCTGGTCGGAACTCCAGCGGGTTGGACCATACGTCTGGGTCACGAGCAATGGCCCAGACATTGACGAGGAGCGTCGAACCCTTCGGAATGAAGTACCCATTGATCTCGCAACTCTCGTCTGCGATCCTCGGCAGGGACAGAGGGGTGGACGGATGGAGACGGAAGGTTTCCTTGACAACGGCTTGGAGGAAGGGTAATCGGGGCAGGTCGGACTCGAGCACCTGCCGGGCGCTGCCGACAACTGAGTCGAGCTCTTGTCGGGCTTGGGCGAGGATTGCGGGGTGGCGTATGAGTTCGGCTATGGCCCATTCCACCGTACTGGATGTTGTGTCTGTCCCAGCTGAAAATAAGTTCTACAAAAAATGCTCAAGTCATCAAGATTTTGCGGCTTTTTAAGCTCCACATTTGAAGTTCTGTAATTGCTTAAAAACATTTAATTTCAAGATATAAATTGTGATTCCTTATATAAAGTCTTTATTTTGCTATTATTCTATATATACGGGACAGTAAATATAATTTATCATAATTTTATCAAAGTTAGAAAATAAATTTTAATGAGTAAAATAAAATACAAAACATGGGAATAAATGCATTTGTAAATTGCACATGCTTGGCTAAAAGTTACAGGGGTAGCATTTATATAGGGGTGTTCACAGTTTTGATAATCGATCAAATCGATATTCACATTTCGATACGTAGAATAAATTGATATTTTAATTTGATTTTTTGGTATAACATTTTGTATAATTTCGACATTCAATTTGATGTCGATATATCATACCGAATTGAATATTGAATTTAAAAAGATATACATTACATTTAATCAATGTAATTATTAAGTAATACCTAATAGGGTATATTATATTTGGGTAAATTGCTGACACCCCCAACGTATGGGGTCATTTGCACTTTGGCCCCATATTTTTTTTTTTATATACTTCACCACCCAAATTTTTGATTTTGTTGCAATTTGCACTTTTCAGGGAATAAGGATGAAATATTCCGTCCGCGTATGGAATCATTGCACTTTGCCCCCCTAACTTTCTACAATATCATGTGTGTAAAACTCCTAAATCGAACAATAAAATTTTAAACTTCAATTCACAAACAAAAAACTTTAACACAAATATAAAATCAACAAAACATTACAAAGATTGAAAAACCTAGATGAGAAAAAAAAAAAAAAACTCTAACCCAAATGAAGAGATTGAACCTCAACAACCCAAATGAAAAAAATCACGAAAGAGTGTAATTTCACAACAAAATCAAGTACACTACTATTGTATAAAAAGAAAAAAAATCAAACCAAAAAAATATAAAGGAAAAAAAAATCATGTATTTCTATCGGTGCCACCATCAAGCAAAAAACTTCAACACAAATATAAAATCGACAAAACATTACAAAGATTGAAAAAACCCAAATGAGAAAATAAGAAAAACTCACCGACCAAAATGAAGAGATTGAATTTCAGCAATCCAAATGAAAAAATCACAAAAGAGTGTAATTTCACAACAAAATCAAATACACTACTATTGTATAAAAAGAGAACAAATCAAACCAAAAAAATAAAGGAAAAAAAATCATGTATTTCTATCGGCGCCACCATCAAGCACATCAATTATTTGTGAATTGAAATTTAAAATTTTCTTATTCGATTTTTAGGGGTTTCACACACCTCATATTGCAGAAAGTTGGGGGACAAAGTGCAAGTGATTCTATACGCTGGGGGACAAAGTGCAAAGTGATTCTATACGCGGGAAGAATATTCCATCATTATTCCCCAAAAAGTGCAAAGTGTAACAAAATCAAAAAGTTGGACGGTGAAGTGTAAAAAAAAAACGGCTGGGGGGCAAAGTGCAAATGACCCCATACGTCGGGGGGTGTCTGCATTTTACCCTTATATTTGTTATTCAAACTATACATATTTTTACAATTTGTCATTTAATTTTATATGTCACCTTACCATCTCAACCTTACAAAATTTATAAATTTTCATATATGACCATTTCTCAGTTAAATGTTTTGCCGAAAAAGCATCACATATAGTACATATATGATATTTAAAGGTAATGTGATGTTTAGATGCAGTACTGCAGTGCATGTCATATTTTTTGGTAGAAAATTTGATCAAATGATAACCATATATGATATTTTGCAAATATCAAAAATTGAGATGGTAACTTAACTAAAAAAACATATATGATAAAGTGTGAAAATAAATATAATTCGGATGGCAAAATACAACATATTCTAACCAATATCTAATTTTGAGACGCAGGAATTATATGTAACTTTGTAAATTCAGTAAAATACCAAACTGAACTGAAAATTTTCAATTTTATCAAAATTTTGGTTGGATTCAATTGAATAAAACTTACCTAACATCCCAACATCTAACATGGGGAATTGTCAAATAATAATAATATTGATATAATTAATAAGATCAATAATGTACCTTTCTCATCTAACATGGGGAAAAAACTATTGTAATATTTATGATGATTAAATATCATATGGTCCCACCTTTGTTTTTAAGTTCCCTTTTACCATAACAAAGAACAAGAACTGAAACTCTACCATGTCCTAGAATACACAATTAAGAGGGTGTTGGGATGAATTTATAAGTTTTTCAAAATATTGATTAAATTACAACTGGTTGTTTAAAATTGGATATAATTATAAATGTTTCATCATTATTTGAAAAATTATCAATACCCAGTGTGATATTTAATAAAATTGCGTAATACTTGGATTGAGGTCTGCAATTGTCAACTTTGTGCTTACCGTAATTTTTTTATTTTTAAAAAGAATTAAAAAGATTAAAAAAAATCAGACGAAGGTGGATAGAAGAAACTTTCCGGCCAATCCATAAAATGTTTCGTAAGATTTTTAAACCTAAGTGAAACTATAATTCATTGTCCACAAAGGCATTTTGATCAGTTCACTATAAAAAGATGGATAAAAACCTAACGAGTTCTAAAGGATTAGAATAAATTATTGGATGACCGTTGAAATATTTGTAATTATGCTAAAAATCTCGTGAGGGCTCGTTGTAATTTTCCATAAAATATATTATAAGATACTTGAGAGTTTATAAGATGTTTAAAAGCGTCTGATAAAATTTTCATGAAATGAATTTAAAAGATTTAAAAAAACTTAAGAGCTTACAAATTAACTAATTTAAGAAAAATAACGAGTTTCCAAAATTATTTTTTAAATCTAACAAACTTTTCAATTATGAAGCTTTATAATATTATTTTATTTGAATATTTTAAGGGATTATTTTAGAATAAGATCTATTAAATTCCTAATACACTAAATATGCAGTTTCCTATAGAGTTTCTTACACAGTGATCATCAATTATTCTGCACAACATGTTCATGTCAATTATATATTATAAAGAATACTCTTTTTTTTTTTATTATTATTATTGAAAACACAAAAATACTTTTCTAAATACATACTCGGCATTAATTTACGAGTAGTATATATGTATAATCGGAAAATTAATGTTAAATTTATACTAGATATTGAAGCTCAAGGCTTCAGTTTAACTATTCTCGGCAAATCAAATGTGAATTGACTTAAATACTCTTATTTATATATATATATATATATATATATATATTTTATTAATTATTTCAATTTTTATTTATCCATATAAATGCAAATTTAATCTATTTTATTAATTTTGATTAATTAATTTTTAATTTTTTTGAATTAAATAAATATAATATTATACTTATATATCGAGTGTGTTTCCATCACTAATTAAGAAATTAAAGCAGAGAATACACAACAAATTGTGGTGGTACTTTTCAAACTCTCATTTACTAGAGTGGAGGTGCACATTAATCCCCTTATTGCCCTTATTTAAAACCAACAAGCAGAGTAGCTTTACATGAAAAGACATCAAGCAACTTATACATCAGAGTCATTGTCAAACATCACTTAGATTCAAAAGATACCCCATTAATTGTTCTATATTTGTTTCTTACACACATAAATATCGAATGTCTTGATTAAATTTATAATTATGAATAATTACACTTCCTCCTCCGAATATTGGTATAATTATACACAAAGTTTCTATAATTTAAAAAATTACATTTAGTACTCTTGAGATTTGCGTTCATTTAATAAATATGTCCCTCTATTAGTTAAAATTTACTGAATTTGTTGATATTAACAAAAAAAATAAATAAAAATTGATAATACTGTCGATTGAATTACTGTGGGTCAATAAATAAACTACCCATATAACTTTGAAATTATATTTTCCCACATGCATTAACGTGTGAAGATATATAAGAATAATTTGGTCATAAAAAAATTTATTTGACATATAATAAATTAGTAATAAATCGATTGGAGGTAGATATTGTTTTTTTTTTTTTTAATATCAGCAAATTTAATCAATTTTAACTAATAGAGGAACTTGTCCCTTAGGGGACACCCCAATGGTTTGGGGCCCAACATTTCATTGTAGAGATGTTGGACCTGAATCCATTGATAATGTATGTGAGTGTGCTTGGGTTAAAAAAAAAAAAAAAAACTAATATAGGGACTTATTTGTTAGACGAAAACAAACCGCATGGATACTAAATGTAATTTTTCAAACCACAAGAGATTTACGTGTAACTACATCTAATCTCAAGAATGAAAAGTGTAATTATCCCTTATAATTATGTACCGGTTATCTATACTATATATAATTGAATATCGCCCAACTGGTATCTTCAATTTTATTAGTATATTAAATTTTTATTTTTTTTAAATTGAATAATTATTTTTAACTTTACCACACGTAATGATTTCTTATAACTATCTTTTGATAATTTTTCTTTTCCCATTCATTTTTATGTGTATATATATATATATATATATATATATATATATATCTTATAATATGTATATATATACATAAAATGTGTCATACTTTCTAATTTTTTATAGGAAAAATAACATTTACACCACTGGTCTATAGTCTATTTATACAAATAATTCCTATCTTTTACATAATTACAGAAACTACTCTTAACAGTAAAAAAAAGAGGGATAGTTTGTGTAATGATGCTAACAGTTTTTGGGAGTGTGTGAAAGTTTTCAAAAAAAGTAAGAGGTGATTTGTGTAAATGATAATGATATTTTGATGGGTGTAAATATCTAAAATATAAGAATAATTTATATAAACATGCCATAGATCAAGGATTTAAATGCAATTATCCCTTTTATATATTAATTGAGAGATTTGCAAAATAGAGACCGGAAAGCAGGCGTACCAGAAGTAACGCTTTAATTTCGGTGTCGGTGAGCCTGCCTCCGCCACCATCGCTGTCATCGTTCAATGAAATCAACGTACTCAATAAGTCCTCGTATCCATCCGGTCCCCGTGAACCGTTGATCTTGTGCTCTTCAAGAATTCCGCTTAAGAAGGCGTCGAAGCGCTTGTGAAGCTTCTTCATCTTCGCGGCCACTCCTTGCAAGTCCAAGCCCTCGAGCGGTGGGATAAAATCGCCGATGTTGAACACGCCGGCTAACAACATCAGCTCCACCACCATCGCTTTGAACTCCTCCGCCTTCTTGTCACCTCCGCCGTGTCCGTGCCCAACCACCCGTCTCCCTAGCATCATACGTGCTATTGCGTTGGTGGCGCACACGTTCAGCATTTGACCTAAACTTGCCGGAGTCTGTCCTGCACTTGCTAGAGCGCGAGTGAGGATTCCCACCTCTTCCTGCATTAGTAATAAGAAGAAAAATAAGGAAAAAAGGTACATCGAATGTGTTAAATTTCTAAAATTATAAGGTAAACGATGTAATTAATGAATTCTTGCACAACTAAATTGGCATCCCCTTCATACTTGTAGGACTAATAGTGTAATTTTCTCCTAATTATTTTTAGGGATAATTATAATTTCAATTCCAAAATTTGGTGTAATTATATATAAGACCTTATGTGGTTTGAAATATTACATCTAGTATCTTGAGATATGCTTTAGTCTAACAAATAGGTCCATCCATTAGTGAAAATTCACTGAATTTATTGATATTAACAAAAAAAATTGAAATGAAAATTGATATTTGCCCTAGTCCGACTTATATATTACTGATTTATTGTAGGTCAAACAAATATTTTATAACTGAAATGTTCTTATAACGATGAAGATATACCTTATCACATGCATTAGGTGTGAAGATGTATAAGAGTAATTTGATCATAAAGAGATTTACTTAACTTGTAATAAATTAATAATAAGTCAATTGTGGATAAATGTAGATTTTTATTCGATTTTTTTTTGTTAATGTTAGCAAATTCGATAAATTTTGATTAACTGATGGTTATTTGTTAGACGGAAGCAAACTTTAATTATATTAGAAGTAATTTTTTAAATCATACGAGATTTTACGTATAATTACACTAAATCTCAATAAAATTGGAGTTTAATAGTAATATTTTTATATGCAACTTTTTGGTCAGTAATTCTAACTACTAACAACTTTTACAAAATAAGGGGACAATTGCAAAATAAAATTAAATTCTTTCCACTTAATACATATGATCAATAATATTATTATTATTCTCTTAATGGCTAAAGTCTTTGTGGAAAACTTTATCAAGATCTGGTTTTGTCGAATCAAACTAATCATAGAATAAGTATAACATATTTGTTATGTGATTAATCATTTTCTTTAAACTATATCAATCATACGACAAGTGTATTGCACTTACCATATGATTGATTTAAGTTCGAATTGACCAATCAGGGCTAAAATTTCCCCCTGTTTCATTGATTTTGAGGTTCATATTATAAATATAAAACTTCAACACTCTCTCACCTAAAAGTCTTGAAAGTCAAAGACTTTTTTGAGTAAAATTCAACCCAAATATCTAGGGATGGTGGGTGTGGGACGTCCATGTCTTCTCCTACTTACCACACCATTTCTGCATATGCCTCCCAATAACTCAGTCGAATCTCTGCATGTGGGTCATGACTCCTCACATTTAAGTTCAGTGCGTGTACTGTGTGCATGTATTAGGCATGTTTTAGGTATTGAATTGGAGAGCTAACCTGTCTAACATGCCGGAAGTCGTCCAGGGCCTTGGCGGAGAAGAGGTGCACGGCGCAGATCTTCCTGAGCAGCCGCCACCGCGGCCCGTACGGCGCGAACACCATGTCCTGGTAGTTGTACGCCACGTACTTGGCCCCCGCGTTGGGCGGCCGGTTCGAGAAGTTGGCGTCGTGCACCTTCAGGAACTGCTCCGCCACGCCCGCGGAGGCGGCCACCACGACGTTCACGAACCCCATCTTCAGGTGCATGAGCGGGCCGTGCACCCGCGCCAGCGCCGCCATCGATTGGTGGGGCTTCGGCCCTAGCTGCGGGAGGTTTCCGATGATCGGCCACGGCCTCGGCCCCGGCGGCAGCCGCGGCGACCGCCGCCTGCGGAGGAAGGAGTACAGAAATAAACATAGTATGGAAGTGTATAGTATCAAGGTTAGGATGGTGGCCATTGTATTGATTTGTGGGTAGGGAAGGAAGTTTGGTGCACCCTATGTATATATATAACATTTGAGGGGTAGAAAAGAAAATTGCAACCTAACTCATGCATAGCAGTGCGTTTATTGTAATGTGTATTTATTAATTTAATTAATATATTTTAAAAAATAATTAGAATTTGCAATAATGGTATAAAAAACACACTCAATAATTAAGCTGGTTACATACACTTTTTTTTAATTATTTTTATCTTAATGGAAGAAATTTTAATATTATAAGATAAAACTGCTAAATAAATTCGAATACGACTAAAATTATCACTAGTGGTACTTGAGGAATTAAAATGACAATTTTCTCTATACGTATAACATAAATGTGTCAATCAAAACAACGTAAATTACACTGACACTTCCTGAGATTAGACCAAATTACACAAACTTCCCTATGTTTTACAAAATACAGCTACACCGTCTGATGGATATTTGCGTAAAGTTTGCGTCTGAATAGGAAATTACAATTATAACCTTAATAAATATAGCTGTAATTTTTTATAAATAAAAAATATTTGTATATTTGATCTAACGTCGAGAATGTTAATTTTCTGATTAGAATAGAGAAGAAGAATTTCAACAGAAAAGGTAGATAGGGTACATATATGTGGAAGTGGAGGGTGGGATGTTGAATGGGGGTTGCTTATTGGTTGGTTGGTATGTAATTAAGTCTTCTGGGCTCTTCTAATCTGGTGGTCATTATTACTGCTTGGAGTTTTGTGCTGAAAGCTTAGAGTTGTCATTCAACTTCAATTATCTCACTCTTTTGTTTTAGGGACTTATTTATTAAAAGCTGTGGGCCTTTATTTGATTTTATTTAAAAATATTTTTACTAGAAAAATATAATTTTTTATTATAATTAATTGTTATAATAAAAATAGTATGAAAATATAAATCAATCAGGACTTTACAATGAACATTAGTAGTTGTTTTTGCAAGTGTGGCCAAAACATTAATAATGGTTAAAACTATAACAAATATTTTGGCTATGCCTAAAAATCATGGCGTATTGATTAATCCTAGTGAAAATATAAGTTTTTATTTCGATTTTGTTTAATCGTGGTTAATAGTATTGATTTATTATAAATTTTAAGCCGTGATTATTTATAGTATAACGAAAATTTATTTTTTTAATATTTTTTTATTTTAATAAATAGAGAGATGGAAATAAAGATATATGTGTGTTTTTTGTAATGTTTTAGTAGGTTTAATTTTATTTTTTATATTACTGTAAGATAAATAAAGATAAGTTAGAACATGCAGAATTGTGAATTTTGTAAAAATTATATGCAAATATTCATAACGTTTTTTTTTATTATCTTTTGGATAGTAGAAAAATGATAATAATGGCGATTTTGGTATTATTTTTAGTCAATTTGATAAAAAAGATTATATGTGACTTGTATATGATCCTATAATGTACGGACATTTCGAAAAATTACCCGATTCAGTATCAGACATGTGTCGGACACGGCATCGGTGTGTCCGAAAATAAAAAAAAAAAGAAAAAGAAGAGACACAACATCAGACACACCATGGATACGGAGGTTTTTCAAATATCAACATCTAGTAGTGAGTCTAGCCAACCGATACCACGAAGGCTCAACTATTGCAGACTATTGGGGGAGAAAGGAAGGAAAGTTGGTTACTTATATTTTGTTTTATGTAGTGGACAAGTTGCATTTTCAAATTCTGTAGTTGCATTTTTAAGTTTGTGTTACCATGTGTAGAGCTTGATTTTTGTTGAATTTTTTTTTGGTACTTACCAATGCAATTTTATCATTTTTATCTATATATATATATATATATATATATATATATATATATATTTGGATGTAATTTTATTAGTGATTTATGCTTGAATTTTTCACTTTACATTATCCATGTAATTCATCTATATTTGGCCCAAACAAGTGTTAGTGTGTTACCTAATTCATTTATTTTGAGCCCAAAAAAGTGTTGGGCTATAAAAAAAAAGGGTCGGGTCAAAATCCGGGGCTAGGACATTAGATTCGGGTCCAAGACCCATTGGGCGTCCGGTTGTGTCGGGTCTAGACCTTTGCATAAATTGTTTGAATAGGTTTTGTTAGGGCTTGGGCGTGGGTAGGGAATCCGGCCTACCTGGAATTGGGTTCCATTATCTATCATGAAAGCTCTGTGTATTTAGAAATGATATATAATATTTCTCCAGATGAATTTGATTACTTCTTCTTCTGTGATTTTTGTTAGAGGTTCTGCTTCAGCCCACTTGAAGAAATAATCCATTACCACAATAAGATATTCTTTTTGGTGATCGCTTTTGACAGTTTTATGCATCCCCATAGGTTAAAAGGATAGGGGCTCTCCAAAGGTTGCATTTACGATGTAGGGATTCTTAAGTTGTTGGAGTGTTCTCGACAGGGCCTACACTTCTTTACCAATTCTTGAGCATCCTGTTTCATGGGTGGCCAGAAGTTGCTTTGCCTAAGGGATTTTGCAGCTAATGATCGCCTCAACTTCCTTCATGAGTTTCTCTAAGCACATATTCAATTTCTTGTAGGCCTAAGCATTTGAGGTAGGGTTGTGAATTGCCTTTTTTTGTATAGGGTTCTGTTGATCGTGGTGAAACGTGCTGCTTTGATTTTTAGAGCTCTTGCTTTTTTGGTTCTTCTGGGAGATTGCTTGTTTTCAAATGTTCTTCTATTCCTTCTTTCCAATAAGGTTCATTGCTATCCCCGACTAAACTTCTTCTTTCTTAGATTATATTCTAGGATGTTCTAGCATCATGAAAGTGACACTCCTATTTTTAAGATATGTCAAAGAACTAGCAAGCTTACCTTTGATTAGCTTCTCCATTCTTCGATCGAGGTATTTGCTCTAGGGTGAATCTTTTAAAAATTTATTGTAGTTCTCAATTTTTTGTTAATTATAGAGAAATTCTTTTTTCTTTAGCATCGCAGTTTCCCAATATTTTGCTTATCACCAACTGTGAATCACTATAAGCTTTGAGGTGTTGGGCTCCTACTCCCAACACTAATCTTCCTCAACAATGAGCTGTTCGTATTCGACTTCATTGTTGGACGTTGGGAAATCGAATTTCAGAACATATTCGAACTTATCTCCATGCGGGGTTTCTAGAATTGCTCCTGCGTTGCTTTCTTGTGATGTGGCGAATGCATCCCACGTTGATGTTCTAACCTTTCTTAGTCATTTCTCCCTCTTTCCTAGTTGTCTAAATTATGAAGTTTCCAAGGCTTGGGTTTTGATAACAAGTTTTGGGCAATATTCTATGTTGTGTTTACTGAGTTCTGCAGCCCATTTTGCCATCCTTTCTTAAATGTTTGCGTTTGGCATTATTTTCTTAAGTGAGGTTGGTAAAAACCACTAGGGATGTGATTGAAAATGATGTATCGGCCAGTCACTAGTGATAGTACAAATTGCTCGATGAGTGGATATCATTCTTCAGCTCCCTGCAATATTTTGTATGACTAGTTGGTGTTCTCAACCTTTTGTTTTGACTATAGCGCTTACTGCTGCGGCTGATGAGGCTAGGTATAGAAACAATATTTCTCCCTAGTTAGGCTTTGTGAGCAAATGAGGGGAAACCAAGTATCTTCTTAGTTCTTCGAAGACATTTTGGCATGCTTCTCTCCAATGGAAGTATTTTATATTTCGCAACACTTTGAAAAAGGAAAGACCTTTGCCTGATAAACATGGTACGAATCGATTAACAGCGGTTATCCTTCCTCTTAATCTTTGCACCTCCTTGATTGTTTGTGGGGGTTGCATTTTCATTATTGCTTTCACTTCTTCTAGATTGTCCTCTATCCCTCTTTGCAAGACCATATATCCCAAAAATTTTCTCCTTGTACCCTGACTATATGTTTAGTGGGTTTTAACTTCATTTCAAAAATTTTCAGTATCCGAAGTATTCTTGCAAATCCTAAATATGTGATTTTCATTTTTGCGGATTGTTACAAGCATATCGTCAATGTAAACATCCATTTTTGGCCTATTTGATCCTTAAATATTTAATTTACCAACCTTTAGTAGGCGGCTCCTGCATTTTTTAAGCAGAAAGACATAACCTTGTAGCAGAAAATCCCTAATCTAGTAATGAAACTCATCCTCTCTTGTCTAGCCATTGGATTTGGTTATATGCTCGGAACATCGAGAAGCTCATAATATCACATCCTGCTATTGAATCTATGAGTGCATCAATGAATAGCAGGGATAAGGGTCTTTTGGACAAGCTCAATTCAAGTTGGTAAAGTCAATGCACATCCTCCACTTTTCTTAGGTTTTGGCACTAAGGTGACATTAGCGAGCCATACGAGTAATAAACCTGCTTGATGTATCCCACTTTTGTTAGTTTTCCACCCCTCTTTTATGATTTGATTTCTCTCTATTCCAAACGTTTTTTTCTTTTATTTTATTGATCTCATATTGGGATAGACATTTAGTCTATGGACCATAACTTCAAGATCTATCTCTATCATGTTTGAAACATCCCACTCAAAAACATCTGTTTGTTCTCTTCAAAATTTGATGATGATCTTTCCAAGATCACCATTTAATAAAGTTTCCACTCTTACTGTTTTTTCATGTATCTTCGGGTGGAGCTCTACCACTTTGATTTCTTCAGCAACTTCTCAATTCATTTTTCATTGATTTTTTTTTTTTTTTTGCATCATTGCTACCATTTAGTGGTCGGACATGCATTTTTTTTTCAGGAGGACGAGTTAGGATCTAGTTCTATTTGTTTTCTTTAGGTCCAATTTTTCTCTAGGAATTCGCATAGCATTCTCTTTCCAAGTCCCAGTAGTTTGGAAGCTCGAGCTTCATTTGGTATGTGGAAATCATTGTCCTAAAAAGGTTTAGGCCTTGGATCTCCTAAAATAGTGTTATAGGCTGATGGAGCGTCAACTATTAAAAATTTAACCATTTTAGTGATCATTTTCGGATATGTTCCAAGAGATATAGGTAATACAACTTCTCTCAATGACTTTACTACATCTTCACTGAAGCTGGTTAGAGGAGTGTTCACGTCAACTTTGTCGGAATAAGTGACCAAAAAAAATTGAATTGGCAGTTTTGGGAACTATTTCGAGTGATTTTTATTTAAGTAATATTGCCTTGATGAGTATGGTAAGTATTCATCTTTTGGTATATGTGTCTATTGTGCTTACCTATTACGTTAAGTGTCAGTTTAACAACACACAGATGCTCATAGACCATTTACATAACCTATGTAGTTGGGTTGCACACTAGGTAGTGGCTATGAAATCAATTTTTGAGAGTTGGTTTGAAACGTTCCAAGTCGAGGACTTCGAGATTGGGCATCGAGAGTCCTATTGAGACTTGTATAGTGTATTGCATTCATTGAATGAGTGTCGTGTTTCATCAGCGACAGACGTTAGGCATCTATCAATTTCAATGGGTTAGTTGACAAGGTGGTCACCTTATTGTGGGATCGTCATATGGAAGCTTTGGAGGCTTGGTCGGTATGACTTGAGTCCCTAGCTCCGATAATACGGTAATAGTCCTCAAACTTGAGGAATTACGGCAGTCACGTGTATACAATGACTGTATCTTGGATCTTATGCCAGAGGTGATTATATCACAAATGATCATCATAAGCCTTCTCCAATGCAATCGGAAAATGTAGCTAGGACGGTGAGTTCCAAGAAGATGACCCATTCCCTGTCAGTATGTGAAAGATGTATCTCCTACGCACTTGCAGACACGTTCACGCCTTATGAACCTATGGCCACAGTGGCGGATCGAATAGGAAAAAGAGGTTCTTATGTCGAGCAACTTACCGTAACACGGTCTCAAGTATTAAGCATATATGCATAGTTCTGGATAGGAACCGACAACAAATTCAATGTACTAGATTAAGGTCGGGAGACGATAGATGAAAGGACCATACCCATACGGACTCGGGAGCCTAAATGTTCACACAAATATTCACCTAGTATCTAGTGTCATGACCGTTGCTAGACGGCCACCCATGGTAGCGGGCTTTCTTGATTAATGGTTGATCAAGAATAGTTAATTAAATTGGATTTAATTAATCAGTAGTGTTGAACACTAACCTAAGTCTAGTTGAAAAGTGAATCTAAAGAGTCACACACAAATCGTCGTGGAAGGACGAGGAATTAATTTCGAAAAATATATAATTGGATTATTTACATATGAGATGATCCATTGGATGGATAGCCCAAGATTAAATTAATTGGATTAATTTTATTGGGCTTGTCTTTATTAATAAATTAGATTTGTTAATTGAAGAGAATTGGGCTTATGCCTTTAATTGGATTAAATGACATTGGACTTAATTTAGTAGAATTTTATTAAATTGGATTTAATTAAATTCATTAGACCTTGGATTTATTTTAATTTGATAAAAATGAAACTCGATTCATTAAGGACCACTAGCAATGGAGTTGACTTTTATTGTTGGAATAGGGTTGGTCAAAATTGCTCTTTTGGAAACTGTAGATTTGACCACACTTGGACCTTTCTTATATGGCATGATTAGATCTTACCATATAGGAAGGAGGTTGCCTTGTAGGTAGGTGGCATATCTAGATGCATTTTCACCTTCCTATACAAAGCATATATATGTGTGTTATCATCATTATTCCCTAGATAACATCACCTGGTGAAAAGTGTAGAGAGCACACCTTCCCTCTCCTTCTCCAAGAACAATCTCTACCCCCTCTCTTTCTCTCCCTCTCATCCCTCTAATTCTCTAACTCTTTATTTAGGATCAAAGATATAGTTGTAGAGAATTTTTATAAAGAGAATATATTAATTGATAGCGTAGTTCTTTTTGATCATTTCTTCCATTCGGCTTTGATTTCTTCTAGCAAAGAGATCAAAATAATCATCCTTGGTGTGGTGTGGATCATCTTTAGAGAGCTCCTACGTTGGAGCCTAGAGTGAACAAAAGGGACGAATACACGATTGCCGGTTGAAATAAAAAACAAAAGAAGTAAGATTTCATTTAAATACTTCTTCTCATTTGTTTCTTTAATCTATAGCTTTGTATGTTGGGATTCATTATTTTATTTATTTTGAATTCACACACTACATTGAATGCCTGAAAACACCAAGGGTACACCCTTTGATTGGTCATAGAATACTAATTTAATTATGTGTATTTACCGCTTCTTTTTAATCGTTTACTTTTTCGCGCTTTCGCTTGCGCATTTTCAGGCCGATCTTTTTCAAATTGGGTCTTTTCTATCCCTTGTCGTGAGTAAACTTTATAGAAGATAATATAATCGAGCATTCGTTGTCTACCAATACCTTCTTTACCTAAAAGTTCGAGATTGTGGGAGAGATTACTATTGCATCATTGCAGAGGGGTTAAGCGTCTTCTAGGTCTCTATCATTGTGGGATTGGTTAATCTCTTCCCATGGGTTGACTATTCACAACTACTTGGTTGTATGACTTAGGTGTTCTTGGATTGTCGGCGCCTCGCAATATCACTTTTCTTGCTCTCACAGAATCTCTACTAGCAGATCCTCTTGAGTTAACTCCAATGATTCCAGTCGTAGGTAAGTGTTCTCCTCCAAGGTTTTTCCTTTTCGAACTTTCTCCACATTCTGATAGCCTAGGATGTTTGGCGTGGAGTATTTTGATTAGTGTAATAAGGGTTTTCGTGAGCAATGAATTTCTTAAGATCCCTCGCTAGATTAATTTTTCAATTTCATCTTTAAGATGGGGACAATCCTCGGTGTTGTGTCCTCGATCTTTGTGAATATGACAGTACTTTTCAGACTTCAATCTTTTGTGATTTTCCTTCATGCGAGGAGGCTATTTCACTAAGCCCTGTTGTTAAGCTATTGAGAGAAATTTCTCTGCAAGAGGTTTTTCAGTGGAGTGTATTTCTTGAACATGGTAGGTGGTTTCAGTTCCACTTTGTTTTCCTCTAATCTCTCCGTTCTATGTTCCTTGAACTTTCTCTTCATGTGATTTATGGAGCAAGGTCCTAATGCCTCTTCAATTCGGATGTTTTCCTCGACCATAATTAATAGCTCATCCAATGTGGCGTGTGATTTTCCAACACGAATCTTTGAAGCGACTTTACCTTAAATTTTGTTGCATGATGCTCGCCAAAAGCTCTGGATTAACGTGCGGGACTTCTACGACTGTATTGGAGAATCTTTGTACGAATTCTCTAAGGGCTTCATTTTCTCTTTGTATCATAGTGAATAAATATGAAGCTGTTTTTTCTGTATTTTTAATGAATTGAGAAGTGAAGTAGAAATCACTAGGCAAGTTGTTCAAAATTGCCAATTGTTCGAGAAGGCAATTGGTTGAACCAGGCCATGGGGTTCGAGAAAGTAGTTCTAAAGATTTTGCAGTATGTTACATCGCTTA
The DNA here is from genome assembly GCA_034509725.1 of Sesamum angolense. Lineage (NCBI taxonomy): Eukaryota > Viridiplantae > Streptophyta > Magnoliopsida > Lamiales > Pedaliaceae > Sesamum > Sesamum angolense. The sequence continues at coordinate 13,421,913 of JACGWL010000009.1, forward strand.
TACTTAGGAGGTCGGCTTTTTCCATGAATTGATCCAAATGATCTTATGTTGCACTTACCCCCATTCTACTCTATTATATTGGGTATTTTAATTCTTGGTTGAATTGCTTCAGCCATAATATGTGGTGCATATGGGCTTCACCTGGGTAGGGCCATTGCAAGTGGAAAGCGTGCAGCTCTTCCATTCTTCCCAGTCCAGTTGCTTGAGAGAGGTTTTGGGATCTTTCCATTCGTCATTTGACTCCTTCTCCAACTTTCCCCTCTCCATTAGGGATAGGAAGAAAATTTGAGGAGGGGGATGTTGATGTGCCAACTGAGTTAGCTAGGTTGTTAATAGCCACATATGGACTGAGGTTGACTCTATTTCATTAATAGGCCACAGATCAGGTTGCCTACTCTAGATCATTAGCAGGTCGAGGGTGGGTTGGCTTGCTCTAAGTCATCAATAGGCTATGAGTGGGCTTAGGCAGCACTGGGTCATCGATGAGCCTAGTTGAACTTTACTCCTTGGGCTTTGTGTGCCTTGGATTTCTAATTTTGCACAAACGGGCTTAATTTCTTGGCTAATGGGGTTGGATATGCTTAGGCTTTGGAAAACTTAATACTTTAGTTATCAAGTTGAATTATAAAAAAAAATGTTGGGGGAGGACACGTCCCAATTGCCCCCATATGAGAAAAATGTTTGGATATCAGCAGTAGGTGGTCGCAAGAAAAGTTGCGTGTATAAATGGGGTCAGAGGCCTATTCACATAAAGCAGCCGCCTAAGCACCTTCTCTACCACCTCCGTCAAAGAGAAAGCCAGGTGTTGTAGCATGAGGATCCGAGACCTTATACAGATGTTACGCCTCATGATGCAGGATATTAGGATCAATCAGTCAACTGTCGAACTTTCACTCGACTCTCCAGTTGCCGACCCTCCAGCCAACCTAGTTATTGACCCAATCCTCGACCAAGTAGAGTAGCCTCCTGATGACGATAAAGAGGCAAGGAGGGTAAATTATGATATTTATTTTCTATTTTCTATAAATTAGAAATTTTAAAATAATAAATTGTTAATTACATTAACTTCAACTTACCGCCTATTATCTTTCCTGTTTTTTGCATTTCATATTCAAATTTCTTATTTAATTTCAATTATAAATTAAATGAAAAACAGTAGCAATACCCATCACAAAACCGTTATTAATTTGCAACGGGATTGAGACGGGATGTCCATCACAAAATGAGACACTACAATTTACCGTCTCTGAAGCCTACAAATCCGTCTCTAAAGAAAATCGAAGACAAAAATTTCCATCAATAAACCTTCAGCCAGTGTTTTGAAACCCGGACCGTTCATCGAACCGGAAAATTAAGTGGGTTACGGGTTATTGGTTCAACCGTCGGGTCAACCGTGGTCGAACCAGTGACGTCATATTTATGTCATAAATAATTATTAATATTTTTAAAATAGCATTAAATAATAAATAATATTAATATACTTCACAACCTATCTTTTTTTTTTTTAAAAAAATTCATTATTTTTCTTTGACATTAATAGTTCAATAAAATGTACATATCATAAAATAAATTTTAAAACAAATTTATAAAGATCAAATACAAGAAATAATATTATACATTTTCAAATTTAATAGAAAATTAGATTCACTAAATTATCATAAATAATCTAACATAAATAGCAAAATTGAACTGAGAAGAGAAATTAGGATTTTATATTTAGAAATAAAATAAAATAGTTAAACTTAACAAAAATATCCCAATTTAATAGAAATAATGCACATTTTTAGAAATAATCTATTATCCTTTCAGAAATATCATAAAATTATGGTACTTAGAAAAAATAATACACATTTTAGAAGAAAAATTAAAAATTTTATCATGTATTTACACTTAATTATTGACCCGACTGGTTCAATCAACCCAGTACTGGGTCAACCGGTTCACCGGTTGGACCACTGGGTCAAACGGTTTTCACAAAAAAAAGCGGTTTTTTACTCCTCCGGTTTTTTGGTTTCAACCGGCCCGTTTTGTGGACTGGGTGGCGGTTCGGGCGGTCCGACCGTCCGGGCTGGGCTGGGTTTTAAAACATTGCCTTCAGCTGATGGTCTGATTCCATAGGTGTTGGTCTGATTTCATTTGAAGTAACTGTAGATTCACTCCAAAAACATACATAGGAGTACACAAAATCATAGTTCCCGAGAAAATCTCATTTGAAATGTCTGTAGCAATTTAATGGCTTTTTGGTAGGACAAGAAGCATTCAATTCTGTATCTACTTGTACTTCACACACATTGTTTTCCAACAGCACTAATACTGTACTGTGAAACACTTTTGATTATCATAATGCATATGTACAAAATTTGTGCAAGCACTGCTTGAGCTGAGTGTCTCGTCAATCTGATGTGTGGTTAGTTGGAATAGTTGTAGCAATGTGGTAGTTAGGATTTGTGAACCTGATGTAGCCACGGTTTTCATGAAGTCATTATTAATAATTAAATGATTATCGTTGCACATTATTTTCGCAAGCATATAAAAACAACCACGGTGTAAGATGATGAGAACAAAAAATTGTGAAGAAAAATAAATTATAATTATAAATCGTAATATTTTTAGAGAAGTAGGGTGAGAGAGAAATATGGAGTAGTGAGTAGTTAAGAGAGAAAATAAAATAATTCTGAAGTTATTAAAAAAATATCGACATTAATAATTTGATCAAATCTTTTTTAAGGTGGAGAATTGAAATAAAGAGTAAATTTGAATATTAAAAAATTGGTAAGAATTTTTTTTTTCTTTTATAATAGTATAGATATCAAGAATGTAGCAAAAATTTTCAACAATACTTTGACAAGACTAAAAAATGGACCTACTAAGGAGTAGTTATCAACAATACTTTAAACATATATGCACCAAAATTATGTATATCTTATAAATAGAAGGGTAACCAAATAAAAAAAATAAAAAATAGAAGGGTAAATTATAAAGGATTCTTTCCAAATTTCTTAGAGATCATTAATTTAAAAGTTTCAAACAACAAGAATATATTCATAATTAGAAAAAATGCAAGCAACTTCATATGATATTGTAAATGAGTAAATTAACCCTTTATGAGAAAAAAAAAAAAAAAAAAAATGCACTATGAAGCAATTTACCTCCTTAGATAGAGATGTAAATTGCTTTATTTTAAAAAATACAAGGGGTAAATTGCTATTTTTTATCATAGGGGGTAATTTGCTCATGATTTGCAATATCACAAAGGGATAAGTTACATTAACCCATTCATAATTATAATAAATGTCAAGAAAACCTATTGTAATTAGCCTCGCATTTTATGCATCCTTCTTTATATGCTTGATTCTGTTTGAAGTCATTAATTGTTATTAATTAGTCAGTCCAAAAACCTAATATATATTTTTTATCCTACAAAATCTACGTACTGATGATCATGAGGTCGACTTGCAAAACCCATTCCCCTTACTAGAAGGGGGGCGTCGTCCCCGTCATCAATCGTCGGACATGTAGTGGCCGGCGAAGGAGAAGAAAAAAAACCTATTTTCAAAAATAAAAAATATTTTAATTATATTTATACTAAATAAACATTTTAAAATAATTAATATAGTTTATTGGTATTTTTATATATTTAATTCGTATATTTGATTAATTATAATTTAATTTAGTAAATAATATATAATTATTATAATTGACTTTTATATTTCATATGAATTTTTAATTTAAAAATAATTTTGGTATATTAAATATGTATTGTGTTAAATTTAAATTTTTAATTTTTGAAAACTTTGTATATTTTTTTAGGTGTTTTCATATTTAAATTATATTTCATATGAATTTTTAATTTAATTTTTTTTGAATATTAAATTTGTATGGTGTTTTTCAAAATTTAAAATTTTAATTTTTAAAAACTTTATATACTATTTAGTTATTTTATATTTAAATTAATATATTTTATAAATAAATATAATTTATTATAATATATTTGAACTCAAAAATTAATTAATATAAAATAAAATAAAATAAAATAATTAATTAATTTAAAACGTATTCAAATATAAAAGAAAGGGGCAAATGTACATTTTCACACTTAAAGTAATCATCAAAAGAGAAGAAATGAAACCTACTCGCACAAAAGACGAGTGTCAACCACTCTACAATCTTTTGTAACGAAGAGGGGTCTTTTGCTGTATTTATAAAAATGCAGGGATCTATTTGCCTATTAAATTAAAATCGAAGGATTTCACGGTATTTCACCAAAATATAAAGGGGTAATTTGCAATTTACCCTAAAATTTACCTGATGTTAGGCAACAAACATAAAAGAGGCACACATAATATAAAACAAACATGTTAGGTTGTAGTAACTTTCCATCAAGGGTGTAATCCACAAGAGTGAGGAATAGGAACGATTTTAGCATCATAGGTAAAATTGATTCCATTTCTTTCACGGATGGACTTACCCTTAGACCAAAAACGTAACTAGGAAATGACATGCACACTCAACACATACACACACATAGTATAATTGAAACACGTCAGACTTCAAAGTGTTCAATCTTTGTGTCATACACAAGTGAGACATATGGAATCGTTTAGGGTTATAATATTTGTTCCACATAGCGAAAACTAATTCCATTATATGTCGGCAAGTGCAGTAACCCTTAGAATGGATGAATGTTAGGAGCTTATACACAATAATATGAAACATAGTACAAACACTCATTAAGCTTCAAACACGTTAGGTCTAGGGTGTCGTCCGAGTGTGATCAATGGAGTGACTTCTAGCTATGGTATCCGTTCATCATAGCTAGAACTGATTCACTTGATTTCACAAGTGGAGCAATCCTTACTCCAAACGTTAGGAACTTACACACCGCGCACACTGAAACAAACAAACACACTCATACACTCATTAGACACACATTATGTGCACTTAATACACACACGCGGCGCGCAAACATGACAACAATTTAAGCAACATGACAACACACACATACTCAATATCCACATAAAAGAAAAAAACAAACATTCTTGAAATGAAACTAATAAATTATATTTGTGTTATAATGTATGGCTCGAGGTTCTAGAACGACTCCCTGTGACATGGCTGGGGATGTAGGTGTGGTCATGGGCAGGTGGTTCGACCACTTGCTGCTAATGCTTCTAATGTTGTGGAAACATCAACACGACCCCTTCTATCACCTAAGCCTACTCTAGGTGGGGTTTCCGCATTAGAGAGTCTGCCAACTGAACCACGAGGATGGCTTCATCATCCATGACATCTAACACATTGCCTGTTGGGTCGTCGTCTGTATCTCCTCCATTGTTCACCACATCCTTAGCCCATCCTCAGTTGCACCACCACCACTACCAGTTGTGTGTAGATGCACGGGTATTGGCACTCTTGATGAATGGTTTGATATAAATGACGTCATGATCCTCATGATTTTTGTGATTTTGTGTAAAAATGTTTAAACCATTCCTATTGTAGTCCAAACAAACCGTTATCAATATCGTTCAAAAGTCCGGTTCTACTTTGTAACGGTTAGAAGTTGAAACTATATTTGGAGCACTATATGAAATTAAAGATGGTCCTCTGATGATCGTTCCTAAATATAAGATAGATGGTGTCCCAAAAATGACAGTTAGTAAATGTATTCCAAAATGAGGTACAATTAGGAATGATTTGTAACCAAAAATCGTGCCTAAGTACGTGTTTATCTGAAGATGGTATGTGTTACAGTGGCCGTTATTAATTGAATGACTAGTAGGAACGGTTTGGGTGTTGTGGTAGTATAGTATTACTAAGACCGTTTCAAATGAAGTACAATGGCTATAATTTAACGGATATAAAATCGTGCCTAATTGCGTTTTGAAGACCATTCCAAACTATGAAACATTCATTTCAGGAACCGTTCCAATGCCCGTTTCAAATATCCCTATATATATATATATATATATGTGTGTGTGTGTGTTGTGTGTTCCTCTCTTTCTATTTAATGTCACAATATTCTTCCATTCTTCCTATATTGTCTCTATTTCCTCACTCTCTCTCGATTTTTCTTGATCTCCCATCATCCCACTAATATTTTTATATGTAATCTCGTTATTTGTCTTGAATTTTGGTTGATATTTGAAGTTATTTTGATCAGATAACAACTTTAACCCTTTATTTGTGAGTTGGTTATATTTGTTGTAGCTTTATCAATTAAATTTAATATTCACTACTAAAAAATTCGCTATTTGTAACGGCTTATTTGTAACGGTCAGAATCCGTTACAAAGAAGAAGGAGGATGGTGGCTAGAGCGGGCTGAGGGTGACTGAGGTTGCGGTAAGTAGTTGGTTCATTTTCTTTAAAAAACAATTCTTGATTACAAGTACTAAAAATTTTTATTCTTTTGCAGGAGACATTGCAGAAGCTGATGAAGGATCATTAGCCTCAGCTAATAGCTGATGAGGGCCCCACCCCCATCGAATTGGAGGCATCGGTGACGATGACCGAGCAGAAGATGTGGCTGGTTGCAGTTGGGGGAAAGAACAAGAGATGTATATTCGGTCTTGGTTTTGAGGCCTACTTCTCCAGCCGGACATATACATCATCATCGCCACCCCCACCTCCAAACCCGGCAATGGAGGACCGTATCGGCCGCCTTGAGGAGATGATGGCCGACATGATTGTGATGATGCGGGAGATGTAGGCCAGCTCCTCCACTGCTGGACCATCACAACGACCGCCTCCTGTACCGGCCTAGCACAACCTCCACAGTCTCCAACCGACCCCCATCTATCAAACGACAAAGAGATGGGGGTTTAGATTATGTTTATTTATTTTTTAAAAACAATTGTGAAAGAATAATATTGTATAATAAATTAATATTATTTTCTAATTATTCATGTTTCATAATATTTTGATTAGATTCCATTATTTCATATTTATTCAATTAATTATATTCATAAATATAATTAATTAAAAATTAATTACTTAATTAAATTAATTATTAAAATATTAAATATAAATTTATTATATTATTTAAAAAAATTTCAAATAATATATTTGACATTAAGTAATATATAAAATTTCAAATAAAAAATATAAAATTTAGGAACGGTCTTTAAAAAACATGATTGTTCCTAATATAATTACAAAACAGTTTTCATAATGAGTTCCTAATTATATCATACTGTGCCTAATACCATTGCTGAAAGAGTTTCTAAATAAGAATGACCGTTCCTAATACTATTGCTATTAAAGTCTAAAACATGTGTTCCTAAAACAAATTGACCGTTTCTAGTTGTATTACAAAAATAGTTTAAAATACATATTCCTAAATAAGAATGGCAGTTCCTATAACTGTTACAACTTTTTCTTCCAAAAAAAAAAAATGCCTATAAATAATACAAATACTAACAAGTAAACCGTTCCTAATATCAAACACCAATCCATATAAATACAATTCTAAAATTGAGGCATGATCATTACAAAGATCGCTCCTAAAGTATCACGCAAATTAAACTACAACCGTTCCTAATACCATCTTAATTGTCCGCAATACAAAAATTATATTGTTGAACAAATTTCAATATTAGGAAAGGTCTAACAATGTGTTCCTAAGTCCGTGCCACGTGGGAACGATTGTACGTAAAACGTTACTAAGAATTTGTAACACCATATATGCACGAATGACCAACCATTTCCCAATCGTCTCTAAATCCGGTTCAATTTAATTCACTCCATTCTGAATCATTTCAAACGAAGAAATAACCGTTCCTAGAACCGCGCCAAATCCCGTCTTTTTTTGTAGTGAAAGCTTGTATGTAAAATTTTAGTTTTTCCATAGGTATCGTAGCTCCACAAGCCTCCTAAGCAGATGGAAGTCTTCTCCAAGTGCTACGAAAAGAAACCAGAAGACAATTGGAGTAGTCCGAGGGTGGAAGATGTGGCTATAAGTACGCGTGTTTGCTAAATCATTTCCAATAAAAAAAAAGTAATTAATTGTTTGCTTTTATTAATTTTTTTTTTATTTCAAGAGATATTCTAGAAGTTTCGGATGGCCAGACTGCCTAGGCGTCGTTGGCTAGGTAGGAGGCTACATCTTCAACAACCTTATAGTAGCTAGCAACCTGAACAAGGGTCGGATCTTCTATCTAAGCTTAGAGGTTCAAACCTCCATTGCAACACCATCGCAGAGGAACGCACCATTAGCACCGATGTTGGCACCAAACATGAAGACTATCGTACTCAAGCAGTGTATTAAGCGAATGAAGGGGATGATGATGCCCATGATGTCACATTTGGGCATCCCACCAATATCGGATCCGATGAAACTAGTGGGATGCCACAATCGACGACACTATTCAGGACTGCCAGACGACTGACTAGGAGCAAGAGGAGGACGCTGCTTTGGATTAGGATTCCTTTTCTTTTTTTCTTTTGGTATTTTTCAATTTAAAAATAAAAATTATATTGAATTTGATTATATTATTTTTATTAATATAGTTTTTTGGTCATATATTTTTTAATTTATTACTCTTGTCTTTTAATTTAATTGTATTCCATTTCAACTTTTAAATTTAAATTAAAAATATAATTTAATTAAAAAAGCAATAATAAAATTAATATTTATTTTTTAAAAAATAATTCTACGTGGACTTCCTGATATCCTGCCCATCATAAATAAAAAAAATAAAAAATATACTAGCCGTCGAAAATCTAGACACCCATTGCAAAAAAATCGTATCAATTTGTGACAAAATATGTTGAGGAAAACCTGTCCCAAAATTTGCATCAACTCACGTCGAAACTTTCATATGAAATGAATCACTTTTTTTGTGGTATTTCCAATGGACGCCCTTTGCAAAATGTGTCCTCGATTTTGGTAGAACTTGGGACTGTTATCTGTCTCAAATCCGTCTCCAATTGTTTACATATAGTATAACTAGCTATCGTGACACGCCATCCTTGCGTGCATACAATAAATAATATATTATATTTTAAAAGATATTATATAAACAAACACATTATATTTCTAAAAAAGAAAGCAACAAAGAAAAATCAACTTAGAGGTATTATTGGCATAATAATAAAATTAGTGTTGTGGTATCATAACCACCGTTTGTGAGAAAAAAATATATTTTCATTTTTTAAAAAAAGGGTTATTTATGGTATTCTAAAAAAATGGTGTGGTGGTGTCACATAACTTCCATTTGTGAGTGTAGAATGAGTTCTCTTTTTATATTAGTAAGATATAACTGTCTCAAAGTCATCACAAAATACCATCCATCCATTGACATAACTTGCGACGGGTACATGAAGGCATCCTCTCCCATCACAATTCTTCCAACAGGATGTCTTTTCTCATCGAAAATATTATCCGACGCCCCTTACACCCACAAGACGTCTCCTACCGTAACAAAAAATTAGTTGTGTGAATACGTTCTAACGAAATAAAAAATAATAAATTTACAAAATAAAACACACGCCCACATTTGTGAATTCGAACTTAAAATCTTTAATTTTGCATAACATCGAAGTAGTTGTGAAAGGACCACATAATTAAACCACATTCATCAAATGACTACTCCAAGTACCCAAAAAACTACATATTTTTTTTTTTTTCTTTCTTTCTTTCTTTTTCCTTTCCTTTTTGTGTGTGTGTGTGTGTGTGTGTGTAAGATTTAGGGTAGGAATTTGGTAGGTAAAACATAGTGATGACTATGTTATCATAAATTAAGCAACACGACATACTTTGATCTGTTCCTCAATTTTAATTCAATTCAATCAGCATCTAAACCTCTTTCGTCTCCTGAGATAATTATAACACACCCCTAACTATATTATGTTTATAAGAATTATTTCTAACTTTTAAAAAATTACACATACACCCATTAAAAACGTTAATTTTATTTACACAAACTACTTTTATTTTCTAGAAAACTGCATGGACATCCTAAAAAAAAAATTTATATAAATAAATTATAGATGAAAAAGTTTAAATGTAATTGTCGTAATTTGTATTGTGCACAAATTGAAGTAGGTGAACTATGATTCATCACAATATTAGTGATTAGGGAAAAATACAATTTATCCACCTGTGATATAAATAATAAGGAAACCTTTTTTTATAAAAAATAAAATAGCAAATTATCCCCGTATTTTAAAAAATAAAGTAAATTACCCTTCTTTAAACTATTGATAGGGTAATTTTATCCACCTGTGATATGAACAATGAAGAAAAAAAATTCCTGTAAAGAATAAAATAGCAAATTATCCTCCGTATTTTAAAAAATAAAGCAAATTACCCCTTTAAACTATTAATAAGGGGTAATTTAATAAAAAAATTTAATAAAAAAGTATTTACTTATTCCATATATTATAGTGATAAATTGCATTTAACCCTGTCATTGATGTTAGCAAGAGAAAACTTCCGAAGTTCTCTTTGAAAAAATATGTAGTTTCTCTTGCAAGAGTTAAGAGTACGAGGATGATGGGTGATAGTGACGGCCATCGACAAAAAATTTTAAAAAAAAATAAATTGACATATTAATGCACCGATTGATATATTTCTCAATTTTATTCCATATAATTCAATTCAATCACCATCTAAATCTCTTTAAATTATAACACAAACTTATCCTAAAGAATTCCTTAAGATTATACGGTGTTTACGTCAGATCGAAGCAGTATATATGATCTCATCAGGAAGATCTCAATCCTAGAAAAATGTGCAAAGATATTTGTCAACTAGTTATCAGGGCCACGAGAGGTGATTTATTTTAGAAAAAAATGGTCGATTCAAACGCATTTTTCGATTAAAATCTGAGTGGAATTTTCATTTCCGTTACTTAATTTTTTTAAAAGGTATCTTATGAGAGAGAGAAGTACGTTTGATCTGGAACCTAACTTGAGATGGAGATTGACTGTGTTGTTATTTAATCTTGGGTAAGTATCATAGTTTGGTTTCGTAAGTTTTTATTTAAAATCATTTCAATCCCTCGTCTTGAGTTCTTAATGTTAGTATCCAAAATTTCAGATTTTATTACAGATTAATCCTTCTGACCACTTTCGATGAAAAATCTGAATGGAATTTTAGTTATTTAGGGTGAAATGATAAATTCGAATTTATTTCTTTCACTTAAATTTCTTAAACTTTTCAAGAAATATCTTAAGTAGACAGAGAAATATCTTTGATTTGGAACCTAATTTGAGGTGGAGATTGATATGTTGTTATTATTGGGTAAGTACTATAGTTGATCTTGTAAGTTTGTATATAAATGTAACTCCTCCTCTTCGGTTCCTTAGTATTGGGAAAATACATTTTCATCACTTTATTTTGTCGCTAAAATGATTTTTGTCTTTTATGTTCCACGAGTTACAGATTTGGTCACTCAATTCACTAATTTTGCACAAATTTGATTCATGACGTCAAGTCCCTTCCAAAACTAATAAAATTGTGCATGTGAGCATCACATGAAGGTAAAAAAAGGGCGAAAATAGAACGAAAGGCAGTCATTCAACCACTCGTTCATTTCGTATCTCTAAATTCTCGATTTCCTCTCTTCACGAAAGGAAGTCATGCTAATACTTTTAGGGTGTGTGTGTGTAATTTTTTAAAATGATAAGGATAATTTTTTAAAAAGATAGAGGTGGTTTGTGTAAACAAACCACAGATTAAGGATGTAAATGTAATTATTCCTAATTCAAATTAATGAATGTGTTCAAATAAGACAAAGGGTAAATTATATTGACGCCTCCTGAGATTAGGTCAAATTACACAAACACTACCTGTATTATACAAAATTACAACTACACCCCATGAGAAGTGTTTTTGTAAGTTATGCATATGAATAGGGGGTGTAACTTTATTTTTGCAAAAAGTAGGATAAAAGCATAGCAAATCGTTACAGAAACAGACACATACCTACATTCATTGAACTCGAACTCACAATTTTTAATGTGTATAATATTCTCCCTTTTTTTTTTTTTTTAAAGATTCAGAATACGTATTTAATAGGAAATACTGTAATAATGACGATCACGTGATAATAAAATAAATAAAATGACATACTTTAATGTACTGACTGATGTATTTCTTTAATTCAATTCAAAGGGCATCTAAACCTCCTTTCTTGTCCACAAAATTGAAGTAGGTATGCAAGAACAGTACAAAACACATTCATCACGTGGCTAATTTTAGTAGCCACAAAACTTCATAAGTTCTTTCTCAAAAAACTATCCAACTTCTAGTAAAATTTGGAGTACGAGAAGGTGACAGTGATGGCCATGTGACAAAAAGTGGAGAAAATACGACATATATTAATGCACTGATCGAAATGTTTTTTTATTGAGTTAATGTAATTTATTTTTATAATATTATAAATGAGCAAATTATCTCAGTATATAAAAAAATAACAATTTATTTCTTTATATTTTTTTAAAATACAACAATCCACCTTCATGTTTCGGGAGGTAAATTACTTCATTTTTAAAAAAATACAAAAGGTAAATTATTGAATTTTGAAAAACAAAAAAGAATAATATGCTAAAAAAATTCCATCGAAAAGTAATTTGCTCATATACAATATTATATGAGAATTATTTGTATTTTTCCCGTCTCTCAATTGCTATCTAAACCTTTTTAAATTTGAAAACAAACCTACCGTAAAGAATATTCTTTTTATGTCAGATCAAGGGTAATTGCCACACTGCACCCTCCAATTACACTCGTCACTGGACGCACCACTTTATACCCTTAATTTATATTTTTGGCAATTTTCACCTTTGAAATACAATAGCTTTGACGACTTGGATCCCAGACGAATTTCCATCGAGATTTCCACCGGCTTTCCTCCAAGACAATTCACTCTAATTTTTGGGGTTAAATATAATTTATCTCAATGTGATATGTAAAATGAGTAAATATTACATGTAAAAAAAGAATTAACAAATTATTTTCTATCAATAATTTAGATATGAGGGTAATTTGTTTCTTTTTTCAGAACACACGGGATAATTTTTTATATTTTATTTTTGGATGAATTACAATTACCTCTTCTGAGGTTTGTCATAATTATGAATACCCATTCGTTATTTGAAAAATTAAAAATACTCATTGATGTTTGATGAAATTATGTAATCCTTAGATAAATGAAATTGTCAATTTTGCCCTTATTATATTTTTTTCGTTTCTTCTATAAAAAATTTAAAACTTGTAAAAATACCGAACGAGGTGGATGGATTTTTAAAAAAAAAAATATATAAAAAAAATTACCAACTTAGTAAAAAAAGTAAAAATAAAAATAAATAAATAAATAAAATTATGATTTTTAATCCATAAAGGCTTTGATCAGTTAACCACAAAAAAATAGATGAAAATCTAATGGATTTACCTAATTATTAGACAACCCTTAAATTTAGGGGGGCATCAGTAAGTTTACAAACAATGAGGGAGTATACGTAATGATGTCAAATCTCAAGGGAGCTCGTTGTAATTTATCCTTTATTTTTTAAAGAAAATATTTTGCTCATTTTTCATATCAGGTAAATTGCACTTTTCCCTATTTCTCCTATGCCACTGAAGCTTTCTTGATGACATTATTGCGATTTCACTCAAAATTCTTGATTTTATTATCAATTTTTGGCCACCCGAAATTACAAAATAGGCACATAAAATGAGATTTTTAGCAGCAAATTTATAGCCATATTTTAGATTATAATTAAAGGGTTCAATTTTACTCCAAAATTAAACTCATCTGATTCAGAAAATTGCACACATTTGGTAAGGAATTCTATTACCCTTCACTATGGCAATGTTATGTACGTACTAAATGCAAGATTGTCTTCTTTGCATTTACATCGAAATTCTTATGTAAATGAACAAAAGGTTTCATGTAAAAAAAGAATTAGCAAATTACGTCCTTTCTATCAATGGTTTAGATTGTAGGGGGTAATTTGCCCATTTTCTAAAATACAAGGAATTACGGAATTTGCTAATTCTTTTTACTTTTGGTCCAATTGGTTACAAAATTTTCAGTTTTAGTCCTATAACTTCTAAAAAAAGGTAGCATTTTTGGTCTCATGACATATTTTCGTTATACCACGTGCTTAGCACATGATAGTTATAATCTTTATACTTTTGTTCTCATAAGTTACATGATTATCACTTTTAGTCCCATAACTCTAAAAAAAATAGCACTTTTGGTCCCCAAGCACTTAATGACCACGTGGTCTTTTCCATCAAACATCTAACAGGAAGGTGTCATGGGATCAAAATTGTTACTATTTTAAAGTAATGAGACAAAAGTGAGAATCCCGTAATCAATAGGATATAAAATGAAAAGATTATATAAGTTACGGGATGAAAAATGTAATTTCCCCACAATTTTTATTACCTTTTTTTAGCTTCAACGGGTCAATTGTTTTGAAAAAAACATGAAGGGAATAGGGGTTGAAATTTGCTAACCCTTATTCGGAAGGGAAGAGTATGTACTTGAATATAAAAAAAAAAAAATGCAAATAACCTATCTGCAATATTGTAAATGAGCAAATTATTCTTTTATGGAAAAAAAAATAGCAACTTATTGTTTTGTATTTTTTAAAATACAGTAATTTACCTCCTTAAACAGGAGGTAAATTGCTTCAGTTTAAAAAGCACAGTAGGATAAATTACAATTTTTATTTTTTGTTTTTACATAAGGAGATAGTTTGTTCATTTGTAATATCTTAGGGGTAAATTACTATTTACCCAATATAAATTATGATTTTTGGAATAAATACCATCTTAGAAAAATAATAAATAAATAAATAATTAGATAATACTTAATATTGAAAATGCAAATATAATTAATTGATAATAGTTCCAACATTTGAAATTACAACAATCAAATATAAAAATAATATTAGGTAGAAAAATCAATTGAAATATGTAATATTCTGAAAAATTCTGTGAATCTTTCGGACAAAGATAGATAACTAGTTATGCACGTACTTGAGTTGTTTCTTCTACCAATAATCTTAAAATATTTGTAATATTTTAAGATTACAAATATTTGTAATATTAAAATAGTCTTTCAGCCACAATAACAAATTTTTTCGTTTGTTGAATAATTTTCTTGTAGTGTAACAATAACGACCATACAAAATTAAATCAAATAAAGACGACATATTTTAACACACCGACCGATGTGGTCCTTAATTTTAATCCAACTAGATACGGTGGCATGCAGTACCTGTGCACGTAATTTTTAATAATATTTTTATTTTATAAAAACTCATAAATTTTCTTTTATATTAAAATTTGGCTCTTTTTAATACATTATCATTACATATTTTACCCATATTAAATAAAAAATTGACTATTTCTATAATATGTATTATATTAATAATGATATTATATATACATACAAAACAAAAACTAATATATTGTTTCAATTTCAATTAATAATAAATTTAAATAAAATGGGAGTAAATTAATTATCAATACATTATGTACTTGAATTAAATAAAAAAATTGACCCTTTTTTAATTGTCTAGTAACTCTTTTTATATAAAAAGATTGCCTAATAACACTTTTTAATACGTTAATTATGGATACATATTTTACTAAATAAGCCGACATTTTTTAACATACAGACCGATGTGGTCCTCAATTTTAATCCAATTCAATGGGCATCTGAACCTCCTTTCTTGTCCACAAAATTGAAGTAGGTGTGCAAGGACAGCACAAAAAAAAATCATCAGATGACTAATTGTAGTAACGACAAAATTGGGGTAAATGCAAAGGGGTACCACACCATAGGACTTTTTGCAAATTTGGTATCATATTTTCTAAAATTACAAATCTAGTCCTACACTATTCAAGAAATGGCAAAAGTGATCCCGTAATTTAGGGAAGTCGCAATCTTAGTAGCACAATTTCTGGTTTGGCAATATCAGTACCACTCTCTAACTTTTGATATATTCAATTTTAGTCCTCTAAACTTTGGTTTTTCGATGATTTAATCCATGCTTAAACCATGCTTAAAAATGGTATCAGAGCCTAAATTTATTAAAAAAAATACATTGTTATATTGAATTTAGATATTATTTTTCATTAATGGAGGAGGCTCTTTAAGAGAAAATGGAACCAAATGAAAATTCGAGTTGTAATGATAATAGAGAATATTTTCAGATTTTGGAAAAACAGAGAAAGGACCTCCTTAGCGAAGTTATTTGGAAATGTTATGACTGTCCCTAGTGGATCAACCCAACTTTTCTCGGAGAAAAAGAAAAACAAGAATGGAGGAGGAATTTTCAAGTCCGACAGACACTACCAAGAAATGCAGTGTGGCGTTTGCATTCTACCGAATTTCATGTAGAATTCTAGCAAGGAGAAATGAAAAGAGTAAATTCCTTCACCGCTATATGTTTAAAAATTATGATTAGCATAACTGAATGGAAAGAACTCGAGCCGGATACCTCAAACATCTCCCAAGATTTGATTGAAATTTAGAAGACAGTTCAAGACTATGGACATAGGTTAATCCATACACCTATGAAAATAGATTCCTTGAATCAAAAAGTATATGAGATTCTTAAGATCCTTCCAAATCTACACAAGGATCTTACAGATCTGAAGACAAAAGTTGCATATTTAATGAGAAATCAAAGGGAAAATCCTGAAACATCAAGATGTAGACAAGAGCGGATCAGGGACGCCCTTGGGACAATACCTCTCTACATTAGAAGGGAGCAAAGGAGATTCCAAAAGCCAAAGAAAAGAGATGAACGTATTTGAGAAGTCATTAGCGCTATAAAATAATGGAGGTGACCAGAGCGGATCTATCAGATCTACAAGAATTGGTTGAATCATTTTCTCAACTCGAGATTTGGACTTAGTCAATGTTCAAACCAATGAGATAGTCCAACACTACCACCATAGGAGGGAAGTACAGGTTATAATGATCCTCCTTAGGATCATCTAATGAGAGAAAGTGGAAATTTTCATACCAACGTGACACCAATGTTTGTGGGAACTAGGTTGAAAGAAAATCCAGGGAGGAATCCGAGAAGACCGCCTGAAAACACACCTTGGGCAAGGACCATGATCCAGCCCTTGCATCCATACGATGCAGTACTCAACCTGGATGTTATCGACTTTCGAAACATCGAGAAGTTGATAGATGAGTAGGTTGTAACCATAAAAATAGCAGCAACTATCCTAGAACTTGCACAGAAAACTTCATCAAACTAGTGGAGTTGAGCTTGGAGGGTTCGCTAAAGATCGGATGCGACAATACACCAGAAGATACCAAAGCTAATATTCTTGCCAGTGATTCGAAGAGTAATAGCAGATTGGCTAGGAAGGCTCATCAAGATACACTTCATCGGAGACGGATACTTCGAAGGAAGGAAAGCATAAAAGGCTAGAGAAAATGCACAAGCTCCTTTCGGCCTTGAATTAAGAAGTAGCAGTTCCAATGTTCTTTGCAAAGATATGCCGTCCATGGAGGGAAATGTTGATCTAATCATACAAAGTACCTGACGGACAGCTGGATTCAGTTGCAAGGAGAATGTATTTTCTTAAAGACAAGCTGAAGAATTGGTGTTATCAAGCATCCATCCAGAAAAATATGAAGAGACTGAGAGGTGAGATCAAACGAGCACCTCTCTGTTGAGATAATAATAATTTTTCTACAATTATAGGAGAATCAAGCTAGTTAAAAAAGAGGAAGAAGTAGAATAGTGACTCATACCCTAGAAGCTCCAAGAGAACCTCTTTCAGGCAAAGATCATGGTAGTCCAAGTCAAAAGCCAAATCATACAAATATGGACATAAGGCCGGAACAATAAAGATTTCATCACATAGATCTAGATGAACAGATGCAAGATACACAGGAAGAACTCCTACAATGAGAACTTTCAAACGGTCCCCATACCTGAGCCAATAAAAGTTTTAAGGACTGAAACTGTTGGACCTACGGATCAAGAGGTCATATATCTCCAGACTGCCTGCAGAAACGTGGTGAATTATGCAAATTTGAAGCTACAAATTATAGGAATAATAAATCTGTAATGTTGTAAACAGAAAGAAAATCAACATTTGTTTGTGGACGGAACCACTACCTTGAAAGAAAAATTTGGCAAGACCGAGGTGCAATTGTTAAAAGCGCGCTTTGCCCCCCTAAGGTTAACACAGAATTCGCATTAACACACGTGAACTTGTGGTAGAGAGTTGGAACAGCAAAATAACACTTAGAAATATAGAATAGGGAGAGCAGAAAAGAGAGGAAACAAACTTCGAATGTGTGTCTAAATGAGGTTCAACCGAGGACTATTTATAGACTAAGAGTCCTCGGTTGACAAGAGTTTTCAGCAATCAAAAAGAGCAGCCCCACAGCCTTAAAACATGCAACAAAAGTAACTCCTCAATCGGATAGGAAAAGACAAGGTCAAAGGTTTTGCAAAGACAAAAATCTGTTGAGAAATCCGAATTTTAGAATAAAATTTATCCAAAAAGTTTAAAACTCTGGACCGGGACAGGATGGGGTGGGGTGGGGGCGCGCGCGCATGTGTCGTTTTCCTCAAAACCCACATTACCCCACTTTCAAAGTCAAACACAAGGGTAGTTCAATATAGACAAGAGTAAAAAGGTTTTCAAATGCAATGTGGACAAGGATTAAAAGAAAGAAGAACTAGTTTGACATTCCCAACATTCCCCCACGAATGAATAACTAGGAAAAAATAGAAAATTTCTGAGTGAACAAGGAGTATACTTAAGTATTAATATCTTTCGAGTGAATCAATGAATAGTGAGGTGAAGCAATAACTTAGCTAACAAAAGTGAGTTTTATCTTGAACTTTCGAAGGCTCGGGTTGAGACCCACACAACGCCTATTATTTTCTTGAAATTTGTTATTCAGCGATATAATTCTAAGAGAGCCATTAATGGACATGCGCTAATACCTTGAGTTCTGATGAGTGCTCTAGAAAGAACTCTTTTGGTTTCATAGAGGTGGCCCACCTTCACACTCATTCGGATAATCCCATCAAGTCCATATTACTATAGACCACTCAATAATTGGGTTATGGAGTTATCAGCCTAACACACAGTTAGTCAGGATCATCCATCAAGTCCTATTCTAGGACCACCTAATACAGGACATGGATCTAAGCATTTGAATATGGTCATGACCATATTTCATCATTCCCAGGGCTTCAGCCCCATCGCTCTTGAAGTCTCTAGGATAATTCTCCTTGTTAATCCCTTTGTGAGAGGATCAGCCAAGTTCCTTTCGGATCTCACATGGTTCAAGAAGATTATCCCATATTTAAAAAGTTCCTTTACTGCACCATGTCTAATGCGTATATGTCTTCTTTTGCAATTGTATGCATAGTTCTTGGCAATCCTTATAGCAGCTTGCGAGTCACAGTGCAGAGAAACAGGCAGAAATGATCCCCCATAAGGTTATGTCGCCCACCAAGTTTCTTAGCCACTCACCTTCTTGTCCTGCTAATTCAAGAGCAATAAATTCAAGAGCAATACACGTTTGTTTGGTAGATTTCCAAGATATCACTCCCCCACCCGAAGTAAATACATAACCACTAGTAGAACTTACTTCATCGTTATCTGTTACCCAGTTTACATCACAAAACCCTTCTAGTACAACAGGGTACTTATTAAAGTGTAGACATAAGTTCATTGAATGTTTTAGGTATCTCAACAAGCGACGAAGTGCATCCAAATGTCCTTTATTAGGGTTATTAGTATAACGACTTAGTCTACTAACAACATATGCTATGTCTGGCCTAATTAGTTCATGAGAAACATAACATTCCATATGATTTTTGCATATTCAGCTTGTGACACGTTGTTACCATTATTCTTTTTAAGACATATGCTGGGGTCATAAAGAGTTCTAATAGGTATTTCTTCATAATAGTTAAACCTCTTCAAGATTTTCTCTATATATTGTGATTGACATAACGAAAATCCATTCTTTAATTCCCTAATCTTGACACCTAGGATTACATCAACTTCTCCTTGATCTTTCATGTCAAATTGAGAATATAGGAATCTCTTGGTTTCAGTAATAACTTGGAAGTTGGAACAAAATATAAGCATGTCATCAACATATAGACATATAATCACACAATCACACCCAAATAATTTTGTATATACACAAGTGTTAGATGCATTTGTTTTAAAACCATTTGATAATAATGTACTATCAAACTTCTTATATCACTATTTGGAGCTTGCTTAAGTCCATATAATGACTTTCTAAGTTTACATACCTTACTCTCTAGCCCAAGAACCACAAACTCTTCAGGTTGTTCCATATATATTTCCTCTTCTAAATCTCCATTTAAAAATGCAGTTTTAATATACATTTGATGTATTATTAAATCAATAATGGCTGAGAGTACAACTAAGGTTCTGATTGTTACAATTTTAGTCACAGGAGAATACGCGTCAAAGTAGTCTATTTCCTTCTTTTGAGTGTATCCTACAACAACTAGTCTCACTTTAAACTTGTTTATGGACCCATCTGGTTTAATCTTCTTCTTAAAGTTCCATTTGCGTTTGATAGGCTTACTCCCTACAGGTAAATCCACTAGATCCCAAGTGTGATTTGTCATGATAGAATCTAGTTTATTTTTAACAGCTTATTTCCAAAAACTAGAAACTATAGAAGTTATGGCTTCTACATATGTCTTAGGATCTTCATCTACTAGATGCTGAGACAAAATGTTCACTTATTCTATTTAGGTCTTCAGCTAAGAATGAAGTTAAGAAGTTTAGTCAAAAACTATGTTCAGTTTTTTGTCTCTTGCTCCTCCTAATTTCATCCACATTTTTTATAGAAGAGGTTGATGAAGAGTCTAAGTTCTTGTTTAAAGATGCTACTTGACTATCAAGAACTTTATTCAAAGGGAATATCAATTCAAAGAATTTTGCATCCCTATATTCACAAAATGAATTATCATGTAAACACATAAATCTATATGCAACACTATTTTGAGCATAACCAATAAATGCACAGTCAAAAGTCTTAGGTCCTATGTTTGTTTCTAAATTCAGGATATGCAACTTTAGCCAAACACCCCCACACTTTCAGATAACTAAGGTTAGTGCAAACTCTTTCCACAATTCATAAGATGTTTTGTCCAATTTTTATGGACTCTATTAAGAATATAACATTCAGATAATACTACTTCCCCCTACATATTATCAGGCATACTTGAGCTTAATAGCATGACATTCATCATTTCCTTCAGGGTCCTATTTTTTCATTCAGCTATTTTATTTTGTTAAGGTGTATAAGGTGCACTACTTTCATGAATAATACCATTATTCTCATAAAAGTTTTTAAGGAAATTAGTATCATATTCACCACCTATATCGGACCTAAGTCTTTTAATCTTCTTTTCAAGTTGATTTTCAACTACAAACTTGTATTTCAAAAGCATTTCACTTGTTTCATCTTTTGTCCTTAGCAGATAAATTTTAGCATATCTGGAATAATCATCAACAAAAGATATGTAGTATTTCTTACCACATTTACTTAGTGTGTTTTGAAATCAGTCAAATCGGAGTGAACAAGCTCAAATAATTCAGTGCTTCTATGTGTCACAGGTTTGAAAGGTTTCTTCGCAAATTTTGGTTCTACACAGACTGAACATTTACATATTCGCTAGCATGGGATGTATTTATAAGTTTCAGATTTTTTAGTCTTTTAATAAAAGCATAATTAACATGTCCTAGTCTACCATGCCAAATTAACAAATCAACCATATAAGCAAAATTTGAAGAGCTTTTATTAGAAATGGTAGGAATAGTGTTTAGGATAAACAGTCCATCAGACATGTACCATTTTCCTATAAAGTCACCATTTTTGGTGATTATCACCTTATCATCTTCTAGTACTATTTTTAGTCCAACTTTATTAAGCAGACTACCAGATATTGATTCGTATGAAGAGAAGGCACATACGTTACATCATATAAAGCAAGAGTTTTTTCAGAGGTAAGTTTAAGAAGAATCTTTCCTTTACCCATTACTTTGGGAGTGGCTGAGTTGCCCATAAAACACATTCTCAGTCTTATGCTTCATTAAAATTTTGAAATAGCTCTTTGTTGGCGTAGAAATATTTATAGGCCCCTGCGTCCAAGATCCAATCCTCCAAGACGACAACAACAATTATTTCTTCAGTTTCAGAAAGGTTGAGTTGAGGAGTATTTTATTTTTGGTTTGGTTTATGTCGGTCCTTGCATTGATAGCATTGATATGCTTTGTGGCCCGCCTTCCCACAATAGTAACACTGATACTTGTTCTTTTGAATCTTCCCGTCATTTCCTTGAGCTATTTCTGTTGCACATCTTTCTTGAATTTTTTGGCCTTATGTTGAAATCTGTCCTTAGGAGATTTAGATGGTTCAACCAAGTTAGCATTAATAGAAATAGAAGCGTTAGAGATTTCCTTATCTTTTAACTGGTTTGCCTCTTCTGGATCAATTCTTCTAGAGTTAGATCTCTCTTCTCTTGTGCTAGAGAAGGTTTCTGTAGTCATTCCATGAAGGAGGAAATTTTTTGAGTAGAACGTTAGCTTGTAGGATCTCGCACATTTTCATGTCTTCACTGAGAACGTCAACAATCAGGTTTTCATACACATGGACTTGGTCCATTATTGGCTTTCCATCCACGATCTAGAACTATAGCCACTTCCCAACAACATATTTCATTCTACCTACATCCTCACCTCCATACATGGACTCCAGTGTGTTCCAAATTGTCTTTGCACTTTTATGGTTAACGAACAAAGTCGAACAAAGTATTGGTCATGTGATTCAGAAGATGACCTCTTATTGTTTTGTTGTCCTTTTATATTTTACCTTGAGTTCGCCATCCCTTTTGGAACTGCAGGTCTCTGTCTGAGAAGTGGTCACAATAGTAGTAGAGGCATCGGTCGTCTGAGGTGTAATTTCTGGCGTATCTATGAACAACGTAATCCACCTCCAGTGTTCAAAGTAAATAAGCAGTTTTTGAGGCCAACACTTGAAGTTTGTTCTGTCCAATGGATCCAGTTTTGACAAGTCAGGAAGGGTTCTTGACATCGGAATTGCCATTACAGATTTAGAGTAAGGAGTGTAAAAGATATGATAGATTTTTTCTTTCAACTTATAGGAACAATAAATCTGTAATGATGTAAACAGAAAGAAAATCAACACTATGTCGTGGATCGAACACTGGTTTGAAAGCGAAAATTCGGCAAGACCGAGGGGCAATTGTTAAAAACCGCTTCGCACCCTAAGGCAACACATAATTCTCTCCAACATACGTGCACTTGTAGTAGAGAGTTGGAATAGCAAAATAACACTAAAAAATATAGAAACAGAGAGAGAGAGCAGAAAAGAGAGGAAACAAGATTCGAATGTGTGTCTAAATGAGGTTCAACCGAGGACTATTTATAGAATGAGAGTCCTCGATTGACAAGAGTTTTCAGCAAGCAAAACGAGTAGTCCCACAGCCTTAAAAACCCAACAGTAACTCCTCAATCGGATAAGAGAAGACAAGGTGAAGGGTTTTGCAAAGACAAAAATCTGTTGAGAAATCCGAACTTTAGAACAAAATTTATCCAAAAAGTTTAAAACTCCGTTGTCCAAAAAGCGGGGCGGGCGCACGTGCGCATGTGGCTTTTTCCTCAAAACCCACCTTACCACACTTTCAAAGTCAAACACAATGGGACTCAATATTGACAAGAGTAAAAAGGTTTTCAAAAGCAATGTGGGACAAGGTTTAAAAGAAAGAAGAACTAGTTTGACATTTCCAACACAGAATTGGTACCCTAGACGCAGTCTACTAGGTGATTGGTACCCATATACCAATTCGAAGACATTCCTTCAATGATAGTGTCCATGAGGAGGAAATTGAGATTGACTTAGATGGATCTTCAACCGAGTCAGAGTCTCCATTTTCAGTGAAAATTTGCACCCTAGTCTACTGAAAACAGGCTTATCAAACCACCTTTCCAGACCTCATCGTTGCATTGTAAAAGGGAACATGATATGACATGTTATCATGTCTTGTTGACTCTTTAAGAAATAAATATTATATTATATTGTATATTCAAAATATAATATATCTCCAATACATACATAAAATTCAAATCCACATAAATTCTTATTTCTCACACCTATAAACCTAAGTTTGAAAACATACGAGACAAACATATTTTGTACAAAAATCAATAAAGCATTTGCATCCCATTGAAAATACTAGAAACTGAAAATAAAAATGGAAATAATTCTCATAATCCCAAAACAACAATGTCCAGTCCGCCGGCCACCGTCCATGCAGGACAATCCTAATAGGATAAAATGTGATCCCTATTGCCAGTTCTATGAAGATAGAGGACATAACACCAAATATTTATATAACTTGAAAGAGGAAGTACAAATACTAATCCAAAATGAATATTTTAAGGAATTTTTGGACGATGATAGAAAAAATGAATGATCACGAAAAATCACCAAAGACATCATATTATGAAGGTTCATATTATGAAGGGCAACAATAATTATCCTCGAATAAAGGAAATTACTCATTGAGGAAGCGGATGAGTAGGGAAAAGAGTAGAAAATTAGGAAATTCGTACTCAAAACGATATACAAAGTCTTTAAGATGTACTAATTTCTTCTTGGTAGCTTTATAAGAAATATAAGTATTATTTTTTCTTAACATTCGAAAATGTTTTATTACTTTCAAGATATATCCGGCCAACCCTCTAGTAGGTGGAGTGTAGAGCTCAACCTCTGAGGTAAATTGAGAAAGTTTCTCTAAGGTGCCATAATACAATACCCCAAAGGATAACAAAGAAAAATGATTTCTTTGAGGTGTCATAAGTCAACACCCCCAAAGCAAAGGATAACAAAAGAAAGATAGCTTTTTTGAGGTGTCATAACCTAACACCCCGAAGATATGGATAACAAATGAAGATGGCTTTCTCAAGTGTCAGAGCAACCTTGTAATCAAATAAAATAAAAGAAAAATGACTTCCTTGAGGTGTCATAATGAAACACCTCAAATTCAATGAAGACAAAGAAAACCAACTCTGGTTCAAAAACTCTAAATGAAGTTCGCCCAAGGTAATCCAACATTGTCATTGAAAAGACTAGATCACACATTCCAAGTTGAGATCAAAACTGTCCTAGTCCTTCGACATTACTAGGATTATATCAGTTAAATTTTCAAAAGAAGTCAAAAACAATTCTTGGACAATTTGCTAAAGGCCTTTATGACTTCACTTTGAGAGTTGACCCCCTCACTTAGACAAAAGTTGTGAAATACCTTCATAGACTTATATCTAATAGAACATAAGAAGATAGCTGCCAAGGAAAACCTTAGCTGCGTGGAAACTCCTCGATCGGGCATTGGTCGAGGCAAGCCTCGCCTCAGCCTAACCAATCTAGTAACAACAAAATACCTTGGCCAGATGCTGGTCGAGGCAGGCCTCAATCAAACATGGTGCCACTGCTCCCAACCTCCAAGTCATGGAACCCCTCGACGAGGGGTTCTCCCTCCTTATTTGGTTACTATCCAATCCATCATTGACTAATTGGGAGGAATTGCAACCTATCTCAAATGAGAAACTAACTTGTATTAAGATTTTGTGAAGTGTTTTAGATTGCTTCTTGAGTAATAAAACTACTATTCTATTTTCTATCACTTTTTGTGACATCGGAACCAAAGACTATTTATAGATGTTGGCAATATCACTTTGAAGTCCAACTTCACAAAAAGAGGTATAGAGCAAGTTATGTTGATCTCCATGCATGCAAGTTGTAATAAGGTCATGGTGTCAAGGCTTGACTATAGTGATGACGCCGGCATCTATGTACAATCCACTCAACGATCAAGTAATGCAGGTCGAAAGGCTAGTGAATTTTGACATCTTTTATTGGTATCAATACCTTTATGTAGTTCGGATGGTCATGCATTTAACTTATTTGGATTAGTTTTGTTGTGTATCGATCAGCCAAATTTCGAACTTCCAGAAATAAATCCTAACAACTATTACAAAGAATACTTGGGTATAGAAACCCCTTATACCAATACAGGCACAATAATACACAAGAAATATAAATTATAGGAATGAATAGAACAAAACAAATATATCAAATAAGCACTTAGATCAAAGATTAGGATCTAAGTGCGTCAAAGGCTCAGATAGCTAGTTCCGGATTTACAGACCCAAAAGCCACACAGGCTAGAGGCCAGCAAACCCTATTTCACGGTTGCAGGACTTCCAGACAGAGCCACCAAGGCAAACACCACAAAGGTTGGCCACATAGGCTATTAGGTTATCCTAGGGCCACTAAGGCTTCGGATCCATAAAGGATCAAGTAACCACAAAGGTTAGGGTTCACGAAGAACACAAGAGAAACAGAGTGAGAGAAGAGATGAGAGCTTAACTTTCGGTGGTAGGAGAAGAGGACTGACAGACGAATATAAATGGAAGCAACCTTTAAAGTGGTTGAGAGAAAACGAGGAGAAAGACAGCTTGGGGGAGAAACAAGACGATCCAGTAATGGAAGAGGGAGAGAGAGAGAGACCAGATCATTCGGCCAAGAAGACAATGGGTCAATTAGGGTTAGGGTTCGATATAAGTGGGAGAGAGAGAACCCGGGTAGGTCGGGTCGGTGGTGTGGGTAGCCCAATGGGCTCATGGTGGAGAGTCCGCCTTCCAGTGAAATAGACATTTGGGCCAGAGAGGATTTGGGCCATAATTCAACATGTTCCACCTTGGACCAAATCCAAGTGGCCGGAAACGAGCATCATCATTGCCAATAGTCACCGAGGCCCAGGCAAAAGTACCTGCAAAAAAGAAAACACACACTAGACAGAGCAAGTTAAAGTTTATGCACAGATTTAAGGATATTAAGGCATTTCTTAAACTTTCTATAGGTAGACACTTTGTACCCATATCAGGGTTTGATCAGAGTTTATTTTTTCCAGGTTGAATAATTCTTTTCCTACAATGTCTCTAATAAAATGATATCTCACATCAATATGCTTAGTCCTGTCATGGAATACTGGGTTTTTGCGAAGCTGAATACTAGACTAACTGTCAGAGAAAATTGTTACCTTTTTATTTAAAAAACCTATTTCAGTTAATATCCCTTTTAGCCAAATAGCCTCTTTAAAGGCTTCAGTGGTAGCAATGTATTCAGCCTCAGTAGTGGACAGGGCAACAATGTTTTGAAGTTGAGATTTCCAACTAATGCATGCACCACACAAAAGTAAAAACATACGATGTAGTTGATCTTCTACTATCCCTATCATTAGCATAATTAGAATCTACATATCCGACTAAGCTTACACCATCAGCATGTTTAGAGAATTTAATCCAAGCATTAATAGAGCTATTTAAATACCTGAGTAACCATTTAAATGCTTCCTAATGGGAGAAGACCTGCATTCGACATGTAACGACTTAAGCAGCTAACAGCATAAGCAATATCAGGCTGAGTACTCACCATTAAATACATGACAGATCCTATAGCATTAGAGTAAGGAACATTTTTCATTTGTTCTATTTCAGTTTCAGCTTTAGGACTTTGTTCTTTACAAAGTTGAAAATGGGCAGCCAAAGGAACAGCAGTAGCCTTAGCATTTTTCATTGAAATTTTTTCTAACACGTTTGTGACATAGGAACTTTGATTTAGAAAAATCGTAGGTTTTTCTGTTTTTGCCAATAGTCATACCTAAAATTCTTTTTGCATTTCCCAAATCTTTCATTTCAAAAGTTTTGCATAAATTTTTCTGCAAGTTTTCAATCAAGGTCAAGCTAGGACTAGCAATAAGCATATTATCCACATAAAGAACCAAGAACACAGGAATGTCAGATTCATATTTGAAATACAAACAGGGGTCATAAGCACTTCTGTTAAACTTTAAGGATTTCATAAAGAGGTCAAATTTCTTGTTCCATTGTCTCGGTGATTGTTTCAGGCCATAAAGAGATTTTTTAAGAAGACAGACATGATTTGATTTTTCTTTATCAGTAAAGCACTTGGCTGACACATATAGATTTGTTCATCAAGATCACCATGCAGAAAAGCAGTTTTGACATCCATTTGTTTTAACTCCCAATCAAATTGAGCAGTAAGAGCAAGAATAATTCTGACAGTAGTAAACTTTACAACAGGAGAGAAGATTTCAGTATAGTCTATTCCTTCTTTTGAGTGAAACCTTTTGCTACTAATCTGGCCTTATAACGAGTTGTATTGTCTTCATGTTTTCTTTTGAAAATCCACTTACAGTCTACGATAGAAATATTTTTCTGGTTTTGGGACAAGGATCCAAGTCTTGTTTTTAAGTAGAGAGGTAATTTCATCATTCATAGCATTTTTCCAATTCTTAACATCTGGAGATTCTAGAGCTTCTTCATACGAGGACGGTTCATTGCATTCAGTGTTAAGAGCTAAGTGAAAGTCTTTAAATCTGGAGGGTAACCTAGATTACCTTCTATCTCTGTCTCTAGCTAATTGATAATTGTGTGTGCAAGGTATATTTTCATAAATATCATTCTGCGTTTCAGTCCTAGTGTCTGTATTTTCAGATTCTGGTTGATTTTCTTCACTATCTTCTTCCCCTTGTTGGTTATCCTCTTTACTACCTTCCACCTTATTAAACATACTCTGAAAGTCTAATTCCTTCTTAGATGAATTATTCAGACAAGGCATTTCGGATTCATTGAAAGTGACATCTTTGCTAATTACTACCTTAAAACCTGTTTGGTTTCTAAGCCACAATCTGTACCCTTTTACTCCTTCAGGATAACCAATAAACACACATTTTTTAGCATGAGGCTCCAATTTATCATTATTCTGAAAAACAAAAGCATAACAGCCAAAAACACGAAGTGAAGACAAATTAACATTTTTGCCAGACCAAACATGTTCAGGCACTTTTCCAAGTAGAGGCACAGAAGGAGAACGATTAATCAAGTAAGCAGCAGTAAGGAGGGCTTCACCCCAAAAGGATTTTGCTAAGCCAGAACTAATCAATAAACATCTAACTTTGTTTAACAAGGTTCGGTTCATTCTTTCAGCCACACCATTCTGTTGAGGGGTGTGGGGGGTAGTTCTATGTCTTTTTATTCCAAATTCTTGACACAGTTCATAAAATTGTTGATTGCAAAATTCAAGACCATTATCAGTCCTTAAGGTTTTTAGTTTCTTTCCCATTTGGTTTTCCACCAGATTTTTCCACATTTTGAATTTTTCAAATACTTCAGACTTATGCTTCATTAAGAACACAAACACTTTTCTGGAAAAATTATCAATAATAGAGAGAAAAAATCTGTTTCCACTATGAGTGGGGACATTTGCAGGTCCCCATACATCAGCATGAACATAATCAAGAACACAAGATGATGATACGGGATTTGGGGATGGTGAGGAAGGAAAGTGAACTTTATGTTGTTTTCCTAAAATGCAGTCATAAATAAATCAATTTCATTTATACTACCAGATAGGATGCCATGCTTGTGCAGTAGTTCAAGGCCTTTCATGCTGATATGTCCTAATCTTTTATGCACATATTAGTATCATTTTTATCTAAAACTGATGCAGCAAGCAGATCATATTTAACATGACAGACATACAGGTTCCTTCTCTTTTCAGCTTTAAACACGGTAAGAGATCCTTTCATAATTTCCATGATCCCTTTACCCCATCTCCCCTCTAATCCCTCTTCCTCGAGGGCAGCACAAGAAATCAGACTATGGCAGAGATCAAGAACATGTCTAACATTTTTCAGTGTCAATTTAAAACCACTTTCAAAAGTCAAACAGACATCACCAAAACCTTTTACATCACACAAATTTTCATTTGTCATGGAAACTGAACCAAAATTATCAGACTTATAATTAGTCAATATCTCTTTAAAGGGTGTCATATGAAAAGTACATCCAGAGTGAAGAAGTCATTCATTCATGGTTAAAGAGGATTTTGCAGAATTAACATCACAAAGCATATACACCTCATCTGAACTATCTTCAGCCACATTAGCAGTATCTTTAGGCTCATTTTTTCTTGGTTTTTTGCATTCTTTTATAAAATGTCCTCTTCCTACGCAGTTATAGCACCTTTTTCTTTTTGTTTTTCATCACTGTTCTTATCATTATTGTTATTATGTCTGTTGTTTCTGTACTTAGGCTTAGACTGACTTCTTCCCCTGCTTCTACTTCTACTTTTACTGTGTCTTCTGTATTTATAATTAGAGTTCCTATTTTTGTTCTACCTCTTACAAAGTTTACTTCATTTTGGTTTTGACTAGGCTTATTAGTCTTTAAGTCCATTTCTTTACTCTTTAGGCCACTAACAACAGTTTCTAGATTAACATTGTCTCTACCATGTTTAATAGCAGCTTTTACATCTCCGTATGTTTCAGGTATAGCATTTAGAAGAACAATGAGTGAATAATCATCAATATTTTTATCTCCTGTTAGCTTAATGTCTTGTATCAACTTAGTGAAATCAATGTTTTCATTAATGTTTTTAGACAGGTAAAGTTTATATCTAAAAAATTTCTCAAGTAAAAACAGTTTACTAGGTAAAGAAGTTTCTGTGTAGAGTTCTTCAAGTTTATTCCAAAGATCTTTTGTAGAATTGTGTTTTCCTACTTTTCTTATTACAGAATCAGATAAGTTGAGAATAATAGAAGAGTAAGCATATTCATCATTTTCAAGCTTTTTATCATCAGACACATTATCAGCATACTTAGCTTTGAAAACCTTTTGCTGAATCAAAATACCTTTCATTTTTTGTTGCCAAATAGAGAAATTGGATTTACCATCAAAAGGTTGAAGATTATAACTAGCCATATTTAAACAGAATAAATACCAGACACAGATATTATCAGAAAACAGATTAAACACGAGGAAATAAAGCGAACAGAGAATAATAAACATAATTAAGTCACAAAAACTGGGGATCTTGATTGACCCCTCAAAACCAGATACCCGACGGTCTTCAGAGGGACCCGGCCAGGAGAGGAAGTCAGAAGATTACGGGATGAGGGTGGCAGTAATCAAAAAAATAAATAAACATAGTTTGGGATAGATGTTACCGTGAGCGGAATATACCCAGAGCCAGGGACCAAACCCTGCTCTGATACCACTATTGTGTATCGATCAGCCGAATTTCGAACTTCCAGAAATAAATCCTAACAACTATTACAAAGAATACTTGGGTAGAAACCCCTTATACAAATACAGGCACAATAATACGCAAGAATATAAATTACAGGAATGAATAGAACAAAACAAATATATCAAATAAGCACTTAGATCAAAGATTAGGATCTAAGTGCGTCAAAGGCTCAGATAGCCAGTTCCGGATTTACAAACCCAAAAGCCACACAAGCTAGGGGCCAGCAAACCCTATTTCACGGTTGCAGGACTTCCAGACAGAGCCACCAAGGCAAACACCACAAAGGTCGGCCACACAGGCTATTAGGTTATCCTAGGGCCACTAAGGCATCGGATCCACAAAGGATCAAGTAATCACGAAGGTTAGGGTTCACGAAGAACACAAGAGAAACAGAGTGAGAGAAGAGATGAGAGCTTAACTTTCGGTGGTGGGAGAAGAGGACTGACAGACGAATATAAACGGAAGCAACCATTAAAGTGGTTGAGAGAAAACGAGGAGAAAGACGGCTTGGGGGAGAAACAAGACGAGGCAGTAATGGAAAGGGAGAGAGAGAGACCAGATCATTCGGCCAAGAAGACAAGGGGTCAATTAGGGTTAGGGTTCGATATAAGTGGGAGAGAGAGACCGAACCGGGTAGTGGGTCGGGTTGGTGGTGTGGGTAGCCCAAAGGGCTCATGGTGGAGAGTCCGCCTTCCAGTGAAATAGACATTTGGGCCAGAGAGGATTTGGGCCATAATTCAACAAGTTTGAAAATTTTGAGCTATTCTGAGTATTTCATAGTTATGTGTTGTCATGATTGGCATATTGTGAGCAAGTTTCCGTATTCAGAGTGTTTATTTGATGATTCCGCATTACATTTATATTAATTTATTGTCTTAATATATGTTTTTAGATACTTTTTAAACTACAAAAACTAATATACGATTTACTAAATATTTTATTTTAATTTATTTTAAAAAATATGCACATACATAAAATATGTGACACTTACTAGTCTATTGAAACCTGAAGCAATAGAATATAGCTCGTTAGATAAATAAATATAAATCTACTAAAGAATATTTGGAAAAAAAAAAAACCACTAAAGAATGTTTGTTTGGCTTATTCAAAATTTCGAGTTTTGACAAACTCGCCCGTTGCTATTTCTTAATTCTTTCTTGGCTTGTAACTTACTTTATAAAGTCTAAACTAGTTTTTCATTAGTATCTCACGTTAGATTCAAATATGCAAATATTTATTATTTTTTTTAAAAATTAGTCGTTATGATACGCCTTCTTATATATATATATATATAATAAATAATTTTATATTACAATATATATTATGAATAAGAAAAATTATATATAAACCAATACGTCATGTTGTATTATTCAAAATAAAATATGATAAAGAAAAAAATCAACAGAGAAAAAAATTGAGGGAATTATCAGCCTAACAAAAATTGGTATATAGTGGTATCATAACCATCGTTTGTGAGAGAGAAAGGTTTTCTCTTATATATTAATTAGCCGTTGTGGCTTGGCGTTTTTACGTGCATATAATAAATAATTTTTTTACATACTTTAAAATATATTAAAAATATTATAAATAAAAATAAAATATATAAATCAATGGCTTACATTAAAAACTAAAAAGAAGAAAGTATGAAAAGAAAATTATCAATTAATGTAAAATTAAAAAATTAGATATGTTAGTTATTTTATCATTTGAATGACATTTTTGGTCTCACAAAAATTGGTGTAAAGGTATCACTAACCACCATTTTGTGAGTGGGGAAGACCTATTCTTTATAGTACTAGTAATTGTGGCACTCTATTCTATATTCATATAATAAATAATTTTTATGTTTTAAAAATATATTATAAATAAAAGCAAAAGATACACTACATTAAACATTGAAAAACAAAAAGAAAAAAAACTAAGTAATTAGTTAATGAATAATTCAGAAGGTGAAATGAGTTAATTATTTTATTAGTTGAAAGACGACTTTACAAAAAATTAATATAACGATATCTTTAACTAATATTTGAGAATATAAACTCCTTTTCTTTTTATATTAATATAGATAAATATCGATTACAAGTCCACACACCCTTAAAACTTGAAGAGTATTAATGCAATACTTTAAAAGGCACTTGTGTATACTCTCGCAATGGAATAAAAACCTACTTGGAGTTCTTAATTAATGTAATTATAATTTTATAAAAGACATAAACTAAAATCTATTGATCATACGGGAAACAAGCCAAAACATATATATACATTAAGGAGAGGATTATTCCATGCTTGGAAGCAGAAACTTCACATGCAAGTGCCAGAAAGTAGAAAAAAACACATTAATATCCAACCAAGAAAGTAAAAGCTATCTCAAAAGATCTATTCATTCCATTTCATCTTCGTCGACTATTTCTTCAATCTTCATCCTCTTCACTGCTTTAACAGCATCACTCCTCGGCCCGTTCGGTATCTGAATCAGTATATCGGACTTCTCTCCCGTTGCAGCATTCACAAGCCCTCCGTTGTTCTCAACCCGATACGTCAGTCCTTTTCCATCAGGTGAAGCATCGATATACACTGTTGAGTTCTCATCGATTTCCTCTCTCACGAGCATTTTTGATAACTCGGTTACTACATTCTTCTCCAGCCATCTCCTTATCGGTCTTGCACCGTAAACCTGAAAGCATCAATGGGCACGCTCAGCTTTCGGCTATGCTGTAGGGTACAAAAGGTGAACAGCACATGGAACGAAGCTTGAAACTTACCGGATCATAACTCTCAGCCAGTATGACATCCAATGCAGGTTCAGTGACCCCCAAGGCAATACCCCTCTCAGCCAAACGACGTGCAACGTCTTTTAGCTGGAGGCGGCAAACTTTTCTCAGTTGGTCGTGAGACAGCGGATCAAACACCACGACTTCGTCAAGTCTATTCAGCAACTCGGGCTTAAAGTGCTTCCTCACCTGTTAATGAACAAAATTAAGTACCACATTTGATGGAGATTTGAAGATACATTTGTGCCTATATGCTAATAACAGTCTGTTTACCTCTTGCATAACCAGCTCACGAGCACTTTCCATCGTGCACTTGCCCATCAATCCTCTCAAGAGGTATTCAGCTCCAAGATTTGAGGTCATAATAACGACAGTATTTGTGAAGTCAACTGTGCGGCCTTGGCCATCAGTCAGCCTTCCGTCATCTAGAACTTGCAGCAAAGTATTAAACACGGATGGATGTGCTTTCTCAACTTCATCGAAAAGAATAACACTATAGGGCCGCCTCCTCACAGCTTCTGTCAGTTGCCCACCTTCCTCATGTCCGACATACCTGGCCGATTGACAGCACAGTTATGAATCATGATCACAGAATTATGTATCCAGTACCTGGGATAATTTCACAAAGATAGGTTACTTACCCAGGAGGAGCTCCAATCAGCCGAGCAACAGAATGTTGCTCCATGTATTCAGACATGTCGATTCTGACAATCAGATTGTCATCATCGAAGAGTTGCTCCGCCAGAGCCTTGGCAAGCTCAGTTTTGCCAACACCAGTAGGGCCCAAGAAAAGGAATGAACCAGTCGGCTGCTGGGCCCTTCCAAGTCCAGCTCTTGATCTCAAGACAGCTTCAGCAACAGCTGTTACTGCTAGATCCTGTCCTACGACCCGTTGGTGCAGTCTCTCAGCAAGACCAATCAGTCTCTCCTTTTCATTCTGACCAAGCCGCGTGACAGGTATACCTGTCCAACGACTTACTACTTCGGCAATTTGATCTGGTCCAACAGTTTCCGTCAGCATTGAATTCTCACCAGCACCTGCTTCAAGTTTGGCAATAGTAGATTCGACTTCCTGAATAGCTCCGTATCTCAAGTCTGCAGCTCTGGCAAGATCATATCTCCTTTCGGCTTCTTGTAACGCATACAAGAGCTCATCTCTTCTTTGCTTGAGTCTTCTCAGCTCATCTATTCTTTCCTTCTCTTTTCGATATTTCATCATTAGTGGTTGAAGTTTATCCCTCAAATCATCAAGTTCTTTCCTTACCTGAGACAGTGTTACACGTATCAGAACAAGAGTCGAGGAACTGAACTGCCATGCAATGAACTCTTTAAGGGAACTAGGACTTAACAACAGAAAAATACTCACATCAATTAACCGAGCTTTACTAGCTTTATCTTTCTCCTTCTCAAGAGCATGGAGCTCCACCTCCAACTGAATCCTCTTCCTTTCAAGATTATCAATTTCTTCAGGTTGACTATCGAGCTGGACCCTAACGTTTGCACAAGCCTCATCCACTAGATCAATTGCCTTGTCAGGCAGATGCCTCCCTGAATTCAAATTTTTTATGCAAAAGATTGAAATTCCCATTAGATCTTAGAACTTGCTTTATACTAACTTCGACACTATAAAAATCAACAGTTAACATATATAAACATAAGATCAGATGGCTGCAACTGAGCCCACTGGACCAAGAACTTTCAAGAGGAAAGCAGCAAGCATACCTGTGATGTAACGAGCTGATAGTTGGGCCGCAACTACAAGGGCTCGATCCTGAATTTTAACACCATGATGCCCTTCATACTTCTCTTTTAGACCCCTCAGAATACTAATTGTATCAGCAACACTGGGCTCGGCCACATAAACCTGCTGGAAACGTCTCTCAAATGCAGCATCTTTCTCAACATATTTCCTATACTCTTCAAGAGTTGTTGCGCCAATACACCGCAACTGACCCCTTGCAAGCATTGGCTTAAGGAGATTAGCAGCGTCCATAGATCCCTCAGTTCGTCCAGCTCCAAGAACCAGATGAATTTCATCAATAAATAATATCACTTTTCCTTCTGCTTCTTCAACTTCCTTGAGGACAGCCTTCAATCTCTCTTCAAATTCTCCTCTATATTTCGCTCCTGCAACCAATGCTCCCATGTCCAAGGCTATAACTCTCACATCGGCGAGATTACTTGGAACATCCCCATTAACAATCCTTTGGGCTAATCCCTCAACAACTGCAGTTTTTCCAACACCGGGCTCTCCAATGAGAACTGGGTTATTTTTAGTCCTCCTAGAAAGAATCCTAACAACCCTCCGAATCTCTTCATCTCTACCAATCACAGGGTCAAGCTTTCCAGCCTGCTCCACAAGGTCACGACCGTAAGTTTTCAGAGCTTGAAATGTAGAATTCCCCGTGGCGCTCTCTACCTTTTTTCCTTCTTTTCCCCGCAATTTCTCAACTTCAGCCTTCACCTTAGATGCAGTCACCCCAGCTTCTTTCAACAGGTCTTGGATTTGAGAATCTTCAAGAAGCCCCAAAATTAATTGATCAACTGCCAAATGGGTGTCGCCTCGGGACTTTTGCAAGGCCTGTGCTCGTCGAATAACCTTGATCAATGATGTACTTGCGGGTATTTCATCAGGGGAGGCGTCTGAGAGGGCATTTTTTCATTGCTTGTTTGATTACCCTCTCAAACGAATTTGCAGATTCATCACCCCCACCAGCATTGGCAACCGCTTGTCGGAAAATGCCATTAGGATCAGAAATTAAAGCTGCAGCAAAATGAAGAGGAGTGAACTGAGCATGGCCAGCACTCATAGCCAGTTCATGAGCCGCAGCAAGTGATTCATTGGTCTTGTGGGTGAATTTCTCAGGATTCATCTCTTCTGGAACTCTATAGCAAGGCAAAGAAAACAAAAAGGATGTCAAACTCCCTAACCGATCGACATAATACAGCGGAAAGGTCGTATCGTTTTGCACTTCCTAGACTTACATCTCATGACCAACTAAACTAAAAACAGTAGAGAAAATCTTCACATTACTAGGACTAGACAACACTGAGAATTGATCAAAAACAATCCTCCATGAAAAACCCACATTCATAATCTAGTAGTAGTGCAAAAATCTACAATTGCAGATACAAAGAAATCAAATGATGGTGCTCGAAAAGAAAAATCGTTAAGCCCGGGCCAACGGGCAATTTGAGTCCGCTGCTAACAGAAAACATGCATTCATCTCCCATCAAACACAAAATCAAGAACGCACAGACAAATAATCATACATAAACATCTCAACAGACGATTCAACAATAAGAAATAACTCATACATCTCTCAAAACATTTAATCATGAATCAGAATCAGCAGAAACTTAATTTAACACATTCTTCAGCACCAAACTCAGCAACCACTTTATCCCACGGATCAAATTCACTAAAAAGAGAAAAAAAAGAACGAATCTTGAACCACTTACAGCCTAAACAATGAACCACCACCTCAAGAAACCGAAAACAATCACTCTGACTCTAACTTAGAGACCCAAAACAGAGCATCTAAACAACATATCAGTCTCCCCCAACAGCAGAAAAATCAGAAGAAAAGAAGAGGAACCAAAAAATATAACCACCCAAGAACGTAGAATTCACTAAATAAGAACAGATTACGAGAATCAGCAGGAGTCATACCTTTATGGACAGTAGCAAAGGAACGTCTTACGCAATAAAAGATAGTAAAGGGCGTATATTAAAGAATGATTTTACAGCAAGTCTTGAGGTTCAATGCTATGCGTAGAGAAGGGGAGGAGAAGTGTCATTTTTGTTGAGCAAGAAGAGCTGTCTGGAATTTCGAAGGTCGAGCTCGAAACTACTAGACTCTGCTGCTGTCGGAGAAATTATTTTTTGTTTTTTCCTTATACATATAAATATATATATATATATATATATAGGGTAAAATACATATTACCCCCTTGTGATACCTCAAATGTTCAAATAAGTCCCTGTGATAAAAAAAATACCATATAACCCACTGTAAAATTTAAAAAGGTACATATTACCCCTCTATAAAATTTCATGTTCCCAAAACTGCAACTAAATATGTATATTTTGCCCCTAAATTATCAAATTACCCCTGTATTTAAATTATGCATATTTAAAAATATAATATAAGAAAATATAATTTAGTTATATGTATATATATATATATATATATATATATAAAAAATATAAAAAAAAAAATAGAGATTACTCACCAACGAACGAGCGATTGGTGGTGGGTGGGATGTCAAAATGATCGTTGTTGGAAGGGCTTTCTAACGGTAGAAAGCACACGTCGAGAGGTTGTCGGATGTAGGAGAAAAAAACGATAGAAAATGGGGGGAGCGGGTTAGGGGCAAATATGCACATTTTTAAATTTTATAGGAGGTTATATGGTATTTTTTTTATCACAGGGATTTATTTGAACATTTTGTATATCACAAGGGGGTAATATGTATTTTACCCTATATATATATATATATATATTTATTTATTTATTTTGGATTATTATATAGATATTGTAAGGTACTGTTTATGGTGAATGGGTTTCTAGAATTATTTCTTTCTTTTTTGTTTATGCCTTTTTCCATATTATACTCTAATATTCCTACATTTATTCTATTTACTTCTTGGGTGTTTTACATGTAAAGTTGTCCAAAATCGAACATGTTCGGATGATAAGAATGGTGATAGTCACCTTCAAAATTCCAAATTTATCCTAAAAAAAGTCAGAAATTTTCATCCGGAATCTTTTATCTCAAGCTCTGTGTTCTCATCCTTCCTCCGGAATTGAAAGTTGCATGACATCTTTTCTTTGGGTAAATAACTATGTCTATGTCCAATGCCCCTAATTCAAACTTTGTTATAATTATAAATATTTTTTTATTATTTAAAAAATTATGAATACTTTAACAAATATCTCTCACGATAATCTGTTCGGTTTCAATTTTCAAAATAAAATGAGAGAATATTTGTATTTAATAAAAGGGTTAAAAGCAGACACCCCCCAACCTTTGGGTCGTTTTGCACTTTGCCCCCCAATCGTTTTTTTTTACAAGTCACCTCCCAACTTTTTATTTTTGTAAAACTTTGCCCCCCAACCTTTTTTTTTTCCATTTCAAGCGAATCTAATTGGAATATTCCATTACGTGAAATGCACGCATATTTGGGCGAGTTAGGGCTGGACAAAATCATAATTTCACAAATCAATTTTAAAAAATTAAAAAAAATAAAAAATCCAAAAACTATTGCTCAACTCCTTCGCCATCCAAGCCACCGCCTACCTCTTTCGTTGTTTCCCACGACCCACCTCCGACGGCTACACCACCACCTTCACAACAGCAAACCTCCTTCGCCATTGCAGCCACCCCCTTCGCAAATGGGTATTCTTTATCAGTAAAAGAAAAAAAAAATAAAAAGTTCAATATCATCTTCTTCCTCCACCATTGCCGATCACCTTCACCACTGCAACTTTTTCATCCACCATTGCAACCACCCTCATCAGCTGCACAACCACATTCACTAATTTTAGAGCATGAAGAAATTTTGGAAGGGGATAAGGTGAAATTACTTAAATATCTTTTTAAAAAAAAAGCCTAAAATCGCATGCATTCCACAACAAGGGAATATTCCCCCAAAATTCGCCGGAAAAGAAAAAAAAAAAAGTTAACTGCTATGAAATACAAAGGTTGGGGGGTGACTTGTAAAAAAAAAATTGATTGGGGGTCAAAGTGCAAAACGACCCAAAGATTGGGGGGGTTTATGCTTTTAACCCTTAATAAAAATCCCAAGAGAAACTTGTTGTAATTTATCCTTTTTCTTTACCATCAATGATGAGGAAAAAATTATGTTCATTTTGCCTTCAGACAACTTCTAAACGACATGAAAAGATTTGATACGTACATGGTTATATTATGTTTGCCTAGTTACAATATTTATCTTTTTCTCATTTTTTCACGTTAAGTTGGTACTATCTGTAGTATAATTATATACCGTTATGTTGAGATTATTTGTAGTATAATACCATAAGTTATTGTGCGATCATCATTAACAGTAACAGAAAAAAATACTATAAAACCTTCAAAAATGACATGTTACAACAGTTGCTAAAATTTATTGGTTATGAGCCCAACTCCATAAACAATTATATATATTAGGAACCAAATCTCTTGCATTTAATCTAAAATTACGAAACAATCAAATCTCAAAAACTTGCCCTGCTAAATCCATTGCCTTCAAGAATTTGCAAAGAGGAAAAATACAAACAACTCTTGCGATTATTTCAAAATCAACAAATTAGTCCTCTAAGGAAAAAAAAATTATATTTTTTAAAATAAAACAATTTATCTCGTTGTAATTTCTAAAGTGAAGCAATTTACCACATTCAATAGAAAGTGATAATTTGCTCATTTGTAATATTAGAAGAGAATAAATTGCATTAAACTCAAAAAATTAAAGAATATACTGAATTTTACCATGTGAAACACGGAAAAATTACAAACAGTTAATCGCCCTGTAAATGAAAAGGAGTTAAACTAACCAAAGTGAAAATACAGTACCAAATTAACCACGCCTATAAACAAAAACAATAGAAATGCCTCTTTAAAATAGAGGAGGAGGGTGGGGGTAATTTACTAATATTCTCAACCACAACCCAAGCAAGCATAAATACTCCATGGAATTGCAACATCCACATTTTCAGAAAAGAACCATTCTGGGCTGGCAATTCAACCTGTTAGGGTTCTGATGGACGAAAAACTTAACAAACTGGAAAGAAGTCACTTTCGCAAGATGATGGTGAAAAGACAACCACATATTTCTAGATTTGTGTGTATTTATTAGATTAGTCATAGCAAAATAACATCGTCTACACATAGATAATTAATGGAGGGGTAAAAACGATCTTGCACCCCTCCCGTAGTAAATGCTTGAAGTAATATAAATATCTCAAAAGAAGATAAGAATCTTCTAACTTGAGACTCGACACGTGTTCAGATTGCTTGTCATCAACTTATTCCCGATCAGGTTCCTACGGGAACTTTCAAATAATCTGAAAGTACAACACAGATTTTACTCGTAAGAGAAAAGATAGATAGTATATTAGTGTACATGTCACTTTGTTTTCACTTCACAGCACAAAAGGCCTTTGAGTAGATAGAGAGAGTGGCATTTTCTGCAAGCCTCTGATTATGCAGTCCTGCAGAATCCACAGCTCAACTAAAATCTGGATCAGTTCATATCAAATAGTGAACTATGGGAATCAATGATGGGAACATAAACCATGTATGATGCAGGTTCAATGAAGACGATCACTTTCTTCAAAGTTTCACATGGATATATATAACGCTGCAGATCTTTATCCAGTTTCTGCTTTCGCCTCTGTGATACTTGACATTTTACCCGGATCTTTCACAACCCCAAATTTCCCAATTTACACTTTCCCTTCTCACATCAGTAATCAACATTCGCAGTCTAGTTGTTGAATGCTTGCAGAACAATATATACAGTTAGGAAATCATTTTGACATATTATGTAACGTGTGCAGCAAACAAGAAAAGACAATTAGTTGCCAGAGATAAAGATTTACATCACGAAATACTCCTACGGCAACAGTTGCTTCAGATCTCCGGCCTTTACTAAAATAACTTTTCATGCATTACAACAGACGGCTGCTGGGATGCCTGTAACGTATTGTAATATAATAAACTTATTCCGGGCCAAAAAAGGTATACCAATGTTGGAAATAAACTTTAAAATTTTCTACATTGTCAAATTATTTCCAACATTTTTATTTGATCTTAATGTGCCAGTTTAATTTGATATTTTTTAAGGTTTACGACCCCATTATTATAATGATTTAATTACGCTTTATGAGATTTAATAAGTATTTGACCGTTGCATCTTATATATTTATGTGGCCTATTTGTAATTGAATTTATTATATTATTATGAGTTTTAATTAGGCCACTTAATGTTTTATAACGGTCAAATTCTTACAACTATTTATAGGGCCATTTGCCATCTTCACTTGGCACATTGAGAGAGAGAAAGATTTTATATAGCTTATCAGTTGAAAAATATTTTATTCTCCCACAAATATTTTAATGTTTTGGCAACGTGGCTGTGGACTAGTTCCTAGTTTCCTTGTGGTCGTGCACATGTGATGAGACACTGCTGAGAGCTA
Source organism: Sesamum angolense (assembly GCA_034509725.1). Taxonomy (NCBI): domain Eukaryota; kingdom Viridiplantae; phylum Streptophyta; class Magnoliopsida; order Lamiales; family Pedaliaceae; genus Sesamum; species Sesamum angolense. The sequence goes on from JACGWL010000009.1 coordinate 13,464,091, forward strand.
ATGGGGTTTTATCCTGGAGTCTTGGTCAGTCGTTAAAACCTGCACGTAGGGAGACAATCATGGCTTTAGGTCAGCGACAAGTATCGTGACTCTTCATCGGTGCAGCTTTTCTAATTTCTAAGTTTATTTCATTCATTTTATTACTATATGTAATTGTGATAATTTATATAATGATATTTATATCTAAAATTATTTTGAGATATGATTATAAACACAAATCACACATTTTCCACAACAACCAAAAGTAGGGTCGACGATTGATGGCTTAGGTGTAACTTAAGTCTGACTCCATGCTCTAACATATTAAATGGACGATATATTACTTTTTTGTCCCAAGACAGAGAGAACATCTATTGAATCTGTAATTACATAGCTACATAAATAGACTTTGAAAAAGTAATACACATTTATGTAGCATACTAACCATGTTTGAGTTACCATAGCTACCAAAAAACACGCATTGTGCCATCTCTTGGCTCATGTAGTTGGGATCACAAAATACATCAACATGCTTTTTACAGGCCTCATAAAGGGAAAAATCTGGAATAGTTTGTCTTGTATTTGGTGCCACCTAACTGAATCTAAAGATTCACTATCTTATGTTTGTGATACTTATTGAATTTGAAGCCATGGTTCTTCCAAGTTTTAACATTCTAAAATATTAGAGACTATGCAATAATGCAAATAAAGTCAACTCAGAAAGAAGGTAAGGAAGGGTTCCACTATGCAGAAGTTCTTGAATAGTGGTTCCAGTAGTTAGCCTTATTTCAGTTCCACTATGCAGAAGTTCTTGAATAGTGGTTCCTATAGTTACGAAGGAGGATTTGAGCTCATATTGATCACGACCAGTTGAGAACTAGAATTCAACTCCATGAGATCTAATCTCCTGTTGTTCTTAAGTAGCTCAGTGGTTCAGCAGCCGGCTGTCAACCGATTGGTCGTAGGTTCATATTTTGGGGAGATTTGATTCATGCTGAATTAACGAATTCAAAATAAAGGGGAATCACTTTGAAAATAAAGAGTAGAGAACTTGTTATTTGTCTTTATTTCTACCTCTTGGGATCCCATTTTGTTCTCCAGGATTTAAAATGATCGTCCGTACCTTGATCTAGGACCTGAATAATCCTTTGCTCCATAGCCTTGGGGCATACAACTATACTGATGGAAGAGAAAGAATTTGCATTGATAAAGGAAAAAATCATCCCCAACAAGTAAAAGAAGAATATCCCTCAAAGGAAAATTTGTAATCAAACTTGTCAAATTAGCATAATGCGTAGATTACTGAAATACCCCCAACGAACAAATCATAACTCTGTAATAGGAGTAGGTGAAGGATGAAATGTACTTTACACTCACCTACTCTAACTAATATAGCTTTGTAGTAATATACATATCCTCCCCATTCTTTCATTGAAGGAGGAAGAAGATATTTTTAACAAATCTAGCACAAAACGTGTTGAGTCGCGCCCTAATAATACAAATATAGTCGATTTCACTTTTTAGTGATATCATATATAACATTTATATTGAACAATATCATAAGACCCTCGTTCCCACTAATAGCATATGATAGCCCTTGAAAACCAAAGGACCCCCAACTACATTTACAAAGTAGATAAACACGGTTCACTAAGCCAAAGATAAATAGATCGAACACAAATACTACTTAATGGAGGTGGTTGTAATTTACCTTATTAATTAACCTTGGGTATTATTGGAGGGTATTCAAGAATACCAAATTCGACATTATTCAATAATGGAGCTAAATTCAAGGTTGGAATATATACTGAATGCTTGAAATACAACTTTTAATGTTTCTTGGTGCAAATTGCTGGTGAATTCCAGCCTTTTACAATATGGAACAATACATTCTGATATTATCAACACCACCGTTTTAAACCATGCATGCATCCATACAAACAAGCAGCATTTTACACTATAAGAAAATTATTCAATAGTAACGAAAAAAATTAGCGTCGAGATAATTAATAATTAACAAGTAAAATTTCCGTAGCTAATTTATATTATCTAATACAATAAATTTACTTATCAATGAATTTAGCAAGGAAATTAACTTGCTACGAATTTAGCAATGAACTATTTAAAAGAAATAGAATTAACAATGAAGTTTTACTTGCTAATTAGCTCGACGCTGATTTTACCATCAAATTTTTCGTAGTTATTGATCATTTTTCTTGTAGTGTTAGGTTCGCTCGAAAGCCTCCATTAACAGTAGCGCGACATGTGAGCTATCAGGATTTAGTGCAATTTTCGTCTTGTATTTTTTTGTATTTCTTGTAATCCTTAATTTTTGTAGAGTAGCAAATAAGTTCTATAATTTTTTTTTCTCACAATTTTGGTCCTTCGATGGCCAGAGTTTGCAAATATTGTCGCAAAATAAGCTTGTGCCTACACGTGCTTTTTTTTTTTTTTTTTTACTTTTGTTCCCATTGGTCAAAATAATTGATCTAAATGGCAAAAAATAAAAGTTACAGGGCCTATCTGCTATTCTAGAAAGATAGATGACTAAAACATCAAAATACTAAGAATATAATTTGTTTCCATGCTGGCAGAAATTGACCAATGGAAACAAATACCCCAAATAAAAAAAACACGTGCTAATCACATGTTTTTTTCTAGCAACATTTGTAAACTCCAGCAATTAAAATACCAAAATCACGAAAAATTAAACCTATTTGCTACCCTATAAAGATACCAAACTAAAACATCAAACTACAAAAAATACAGGATGAAAACTGCAATTAAGCAGAGCTATTATTTAAAAATAGTCATTGATCACGGTCACGCAAAAGTTGTTGGCTGTAGTTTTTACGAGTGTGGCTAAAACACTTAGCCATATCAAAAATATTTTCTATGACTCATAAGCGCATGGCAAAAAAAATTTTCATGGTGGATAAATTAAGTTTTTTAGTCAATTTTATCTAACCATGACTAATAATAGTTATTTATCATAGCTTTTAGCCCATAGCTGTTAAGGGCATGATTGGTATATAAGAGTAGAATAAGCGGGAATACGATGAATTTTAGGAATGGCGTAAGGATGAGAAATAATCATATTTGAATAGCATTCATATGATTAGTATAAACAAGAAATTAGAAAGAAATCGAATTATCATCCATTAGTTGATTCCATTCACATGATTGGTAATTAGAAAGAAATTGTTATTAACGGAATGAAATAACTTTTATATTAAGTTTGCTCTATATATATATATATATATATATATACTTAATATGTTGAATGCATTGTATAATAGTATTATTTTAAAAAATGCTTATAAAAGGTTATAAACAATTCATAAAATATCTTACTAAAAAATATATGAGAAAATTTATTTATTTACTTAAAAATTAATTTGTTGATTGAATCAACACATAGATAGTATTTTCAGCAAGAATAAATTATATTGATTTGAACGACTGAATGAGTTAATTTGTTTAATCACAATGCATCTACAATTATGTCTCGATACTCGACCAAAGAAATAGTTTGAATTAATAAAAAAATAAAACAAAGTATCAAAATCAATGAATTGATATTTTGTTCTCAATTTTTTTATTAGTTCAAAATAATATTTTTGAAAATAAAAAAATACTAAATCAAATACGTCCTAAAAATATTAATGTCTTGTATAATGTAATTCTAAATATAATTTTGTAAAAAAAAAAATCATTTCCAAACTCATAGGAATAACTAATATCATGTTTTGAGGATGAAGTCACTAATCCCTTTTCTAATGGAATAAGAATTCATATAAAATCAATAATTTCTTTTCTTACTTATACTAATTACATATATAAGAGTGGACTTGGGAATGCCAATTCCATTCCCACTCCCATTCCTATTATAGGCAATCATTAGCTTAAAAGTGTAGGAAATTATTATGTAATACAATACTATCATAATCACTTTCTCTTGAAACTCTACCCTTAGAGTCAAATCAAGACACATAGGTCACTGCAGATAGCTTACGCAAATTACTAAAGCTTCTTATCTTTATTATCAAGAACACATGTCAGTGTAGATAGAGAATAGACAATTAACAAGTCATACCCTCACTCATCTTGATTACACATAGAACTTAATAACGAGTATTAACCTATAAAGTAAACTCTCTTCCCTATACTTGCTATCTAGTCAAAGTCATGTCTTCCACCTCTCTTGAGAGAATCCTATGCATTCGCACCTTCTCACTCAAAAGAAGTTAACCCATTTAAATAGTTGGGATGTAATATCAACTACACATAATCACATACCATATTAACCCATGACAGTAAAGTATCTTGAGCACTGTGTAGTCAATTCTCTAATAATTCTACTTGTTACAGATCATAACCTTCAATAAATTGTTAATAGCATAGTCCAAAATTAGATAAAGCCACCTGCCCACATAAACATATTGTGGAATTACTAATTCTCTAAACAAATCATTCCTCATGGGTAGCACTCGCTTGACCTGTCTCAGATAACTGCATATCCATTCCTAATCCATATTATATAGTTAAGCGAGAGAACACAGTATTTCTACATTTTCTCCACTGGCACGTACTTAGAACACACAAAACAGGACAAAAATTATAATATAGGGTCAATTTTCATTTCATACTGCTCTGCGTACACTTACAGATACTTCAACTGATATAGAAGATAAATAGACATTTGAAGTTATTTCACCAATTAAGTTATCCTTGAGATGATATCATTGAGTACTGATTTCCAATCAAAATTAATAGAATTGTGAGCGCAAAATACATTTATTTATATTATAAATTAATTGCTTTAATATTAAAACTTGAAAAGTTGTTTGAAACTGAAATTCTATTTATGAGTCTTTCTCTGAGGATATGTGAGAGGTAGAACTGATTAATTTTATACTTTTTAAGCAGCTAAAGGAAACATAATGAATTTTCCCTCTTTTTTCACCCATTTCAGACTATTCGCGCAGATTTACAAATAGCTTCGCATTCTAAAATAATCTCAAGAACAGGAATGTGGGTGTAAAGGGTTGAAGACGACACGCGTCTTGGTGTGACCTAGTCAGATATAGAGTTTGCAGTTGCTAATCGAAATGAAGCTTTTGATATATTTGAGCAAGACATACACAAGGACATTCATTACATCTTTCCTTAGGCATAAAGGGTGCTTTAATCGTTAACTGTTACTGCGCCCAGTTATTATAACTATAGTTAGAATTATATGAACTTAACAGTTTCTTGTGGTCCTCATTGTGTTTTTATTTACATGTTTTCCAATGTAAATGCTTCTTGGTTTCAATCTGTAATCCACATAAAACTCAATCTCTCTTAGCTTGTAAGTAAACTTCTCATAAACTTTGCGACACTATGTTTCTCAATATGTGGGAGAAGAGAGTAATATATTAATATCCATACTATTAGGGAATAATTCAAACATATGATAAATTTATCAGCAAGCTTCTATCATTGATGTTTCAAGAATATTATCAATTGCATTTGATTTGTGCTATCTCTTATTGTTAGGATCCAGATTTAAAGCGCGCCCATACTTAAGAATAAATATAAGTTACATACTAAACGTAGGTCTAGGTAGTCCGACAAAATCAGTATCACTCGGAATTAGTAGTTATCTAACGCCACGATTGTAGGAGTATACGCACAAGAGCAAAAAAAGGCTATGACCACAGACAATATATAGTTGATTATAGATCCATATAATTTTACTTCTCACACAGCAGGATCCCAAGTTACGGTAACCTTGTTGGGCCATACCCTCAATTATACTCTAGTGTGTGATCTGTATGGAGCCATTAGAGAGGATAATTATATGCTGAATCGACACTTAATATAACTTCTGAGCTTCCTTAGCCTAAAATATATATTATTTTATGGCATCGAGAGAGATAGAGCAACTTCCTAAGGTAGGTTAGAGACGTGGTTTTTAGTTATTAGTGCTTAAATAAATATAAACTATAATTAGAAAGTTATGTGATCTAGTAAAAAAATAAAACCCCATCTTTTAGCATAATATTATTTGAATTTCAAAAGTATATTTATCTCACATTGTATCTTATGGATCCAGAAAATTGAATCTTTGTTTAACATGACACTAACGGTGGTCAAGATATATACCGAAAAAGCATGTTCTAGTAAGCTTTACATATCCAGGTTGAATTGTGTTTGAGATCATACCATCTAACTCTTCACTTTAGGCAACTTTGGCTCCTTACCTTTTTCCAGTTGGCTGCCTGACATGTTTGTACGTAGTTACCCTTCCCGATGAAAGATGTGACTGTTGAGAGGTTCCACCATATATTGATTATAAGAGAAAGACACAGCAATCGCCTATATTACCTATTTAATCTGTAGGTTAGACTAGTTGGTCAGGTATATTATAGATAATATAGAAGACCAATTTATATGGTAGAGTGATTATACGAGAAATTTGAAGAAGCTAAGCGATTATGTAATAGGCAACCTTGGCATACTATTATGTTTATGAGATTGATATATATATTGTTACAAATTGACCAAAGTTCTCCCTTGTTACCTCGTTGGTTTAGAAAAGTATAAATAATAAACATATAAAGCTACTCTGGTTATGTATATTAACCAGACAAATTTAATTTGGTTTAATGAATATAATCGTGTTGCACATATGCCCCTCAATTTCGTGATGTGCGAGAGACCTTTCAACCTTTTTAGCTTAATTATATGATAGTATATGATGAGAATGAAATTCTGACAGCGTTCACCGAAGATATCCTTAAAGTATTTACATAAAATATATCTATTCTTATTTATGTATATATCAGTTTGTTTGAATCGTAAATGCTCTTTCTTTTTCAATAGAATTCTTTTATGGCACTTTTCCAATTAATATTATATATTCCATTAGATAAAAATGGAGAATAGTGATTAATCCTCATAATACATTAAAGTCTTGTATCTCTATATCGATATAAATATGGTGCTAGATCCTTTTATTGGAATCATGTGGACAGTCATTCTTATATTTCCCTATAGTCAAATTATGCTACACTTAGTATCCTACTCACCAGAATACTTATACCACAATTTCAAAGTCTCATGTGTGATAATATAATTATACTTAAAGTAATTCATAGGTATGAATATGTTATGCTGAGAGATTCAGTATTTCTATCTTCTCTATAATATATATTACTTATATCTCCAAACCACAATAATAATCAAGCTATGGGAATTGACTCCTATGACGCATTTATCACAATTCATTGGAATGTTATAGGGCGGCTTATTATGCAACCACACATGTGATACCACTAAAAAAAGATAAGAACGACAAATACTACAAATTGTTTTTAACCCTTTTAACCACGAAGCGTAATAAAACTTTCTTGAATTAAACCTAATTATTCTTTAATTATCTAGATGTAGTTATCCCATCTAACAAATTCTACTATCCACAAAGCCTTCAACTATAATCTAATATATCCTCACATAAGTTGATTCTTCACACTCTAACCTCAGCTAAGGACGATTAACTCTTTACATCTTTCCACGTAAGTCTGGTTGCGAATGGATATACTCATATATCTTCTCACTTCATGCATAGTGTAATAGGACGCTCGATGTCAGAACCTCCTAAACACTGATGATGCTGCCAATATGTAAACTAGATTCTGGGTCTTGTGAGAAACCATCGACAATCATTAAGTATACAATGATAGAGGTAGAAAAGTATGGATATCTCTCACAGCAATATAACACACACACGGAGATAAGGGAATGGTATAGTGTCTTGCTTATAAAGAACAGAAATATATGCACATTGTATAAGATAAATGTATATTAAGCTCATTAGACAACCTCTCACTCAACATAAAGTGACACAATCTTATTTGTTTAGCGTTGAGTACTATTCCATAACTAACATAATTGTTAGGATTGCTTGCGCTCTGTCTCTCATGATAAAAGTTCATAAATATGTCCAGATTCGTTTTCGTTTATAGTCTATTATAGCAATTTCCTACCCACGAAAGGCCGCATCGGATTAGAAACAAAAAAGGAAGAAAAAAAAAGAAAGATGTATATGATGAGAAAATTGTTGAATCTACATGTATCAACTTCATAATATGAATCTCATCATGCCACATTAGTCCAAGCCAGTAAGCCATGAGTCTAATTTAAAGGAACACATAATAACAGTTAACGAGAATGGCGATAATTGCTCTACAAGATATAAGGGGTTAATTCTTCAAGATCAGCTACTCATAGGTGCATGCCCGCCGTCAATCTTTTCTGATGAAAAAATTATCCTTATTAGGCCTTATCAAATGTTTAAATCAACATTGTTCCTTCAGCTATCAAAATCATGTTGTATTATAGAATTAAAATCGTATGCGCATTCAAAAGAAAACTCCACACAGCTTTATGAACACATATGGTATTTGTATAAATTAATTGGATCTTTACCTTAGGTATGCGAATTATTTTTATTAGCCAAACAGGAATAATGCTCCGAAAAGACATTGGAATACAATCTTTTCGGTCACAAATCTCTACTATAAATAAGGGAATATCAATTTCAATCAACAGTGTTCGGATGAGAAAACATATAGCTGCAATGACACAAAAATGTTAGACAGAAGAGAGTTAAGGTGTAATTATCTGCCATATCTCAAAGCCTTATTAGTTGGACGTGTGAGATTGTTTGAAATCTATATTACAACTAAAAAACAGATATATATCAATCATAAAATATCAAAAAAATACTAAATCTAGAAAAAGGTTAAGTAGCCTTGAAACGCTTGATAACTAGATAGGATAGGAGGAGTACAGGGATATCTATGAATTGTTCATGATTTACATTGAGTCATTCACTCAAGGAATGATAAATTGATGAATACCCATATTTGCATCTTGAGCACTTTACACACTTCTAAGTCATCTCATGAAATTGAAACTTCCATTGTGAGAGCACCTAACACGTGGTTCCCTATTATAGCGCACAACAGTTTCATCTCTATTCTAATTCGATGCTGCTCTACACTCCTCTCACAGTGATATCTTAAATCACTACTAATTTATCTGTTCACAGAGGCGTAACAGTTTGGCTCATTACATCAACATTAAGGGTCAAAAATGAATATATCTTAAATACTTCACACACAATTTTAATCAAATATTGTAACACATTTGGATAGGGCTAAACAGCAGTGATGCTCTTCTTGTCTGACTGCGCCTGATGATTGGAAAAAAACAAGAACCGCATATACAACTCTAGTCTCTCAGGATACAAAAACATGGACTTGTATCCCTAGGACAAAACAGTCTAAAATATTTAATATTTAAGATCATCTTTGCTCAGATTATACGAAAATATAGTCACAAATATAAACACGAGTGTTATAACAAATTCTGTTATTGGTTCCAATGGTCGGTCTTATTATTGTCCTTTGTTCTCCCAGACTACATATATTCTTTCTAACTGAACATTTATCATAGTAAATTAATGTTGAGATTAATTGTTATCATTATATTTGGTCTATTCTACATACAATCTTGCTGGTGACATTATCATATCAGAGTTTACTGTTAAAAATGGTATAACTCCTACACTAGATACAACAGAGACCTTGAATAAAATAGTCACCTAATCTTCCTTGTAAATAATTCAGTCTACATAAATGTAATAGATGCACAGAGAAAATTACGACGTTGCTCATTGGATATAATTAATCAAAAATTCAATTATATTTCGTTAAACCTATTAACTACTTGTGTTTCATGTTCATGTTTGTACTGGCGACACATACCGTTAATTTCCGGCCACTAAGGTCGAGATAAGACAAATTCACAGAGATTTATATCCTTGTGTCTTAAATCAATTACTGCGTACACATACCTCTCTATCACCGAGATCCTTAAAGGGAGCTCTATTTTTATCTATTAACCTTAAATTGCATTGTCTCCTGTCAACCCGAGTCAATGCTAATTTATTTGGATAATCACTAACAGTCATAATACGTGGCTAAACCAACATAGCTTAACTCGGCGACTTCTCTATTAAGATCCATTTCTTCGTTAACCAAAATACGGATAAAATTCTCTTTAAAAAAAAGTTTACATAACACACACCTAAATAACTTCTTCTCTAGAGAGCTAATTCTACTTTAAGATACAACATAAGTATAAATGACACGTACCCTCTTATAATTAGCGCTATTAAATAGCATTATTACTTTATGTCATCATTGACTATGAAAAATAAAAGTCAGTTAATACCAAGTAATGGTAAACTTACATCCATAGTACGGTGGCCAAATATTTTTATTACTTCACTATAGATTATGAAAAAAACAAAGAACTCCACTGGTTATGCAGTTACCAAATACAATGTATACTTTTCGGCTAATAAAACTAATGATAAAATAAAATTACTACAAAAAGATCGCACTGTGAGCTTTTCAAACATCTTTATATAGCCTCTTCTGTATTATAGAAGTAATGTTGTCACTATATTCTCTAGATCTGGAAATAAATTTGTTAGTTGACATTATCCAATATTTCGAATTAATCACCTGCTCCACCGACTCTTTTAAATACTCGGAAAGTAGAGAAAAACATACAATGTTTGCAATTATAATAGACAAGTTAGACTATTAGATAAAGATTCGTTAACCTACTTACACTGATCACATAAAATAGAACTAATGACAGAGGCCTCCACCCTACCAAACAAATCCTGCTATTATTAGAGTCCGTAAATGCCATTTTGATGCTTCAGTCTTTTCTTTTTCTCTCCCGGCAAGGGTAATATGGTGTACAGCAGAATCTCACTATATCCCGCACCCGTCTCCCCTAACATGAAAGACTCATGTGCGGGTACTTTCTATTACCAATTACTACTTGTGTGTGTTCCTAATATCATATAGTTCTCGAGGACGAACAAATATTTATTCAGATTTCGTACGGCAACCCAATTTAAGAGCAACCCAATGAGTTCGAGAAGAACTAAAAACACACAGAGAGATTTTCTAGGAGGGTCTAAAGTTTCCTAGGAAAAATGAATCAAAGACAAGACTATAGACTCCCCTTTTAAGAATTTTCCCCAGTCTGCTTGCAGCTACTGCTCTTGCATTTACCAATAGTACGAAGACAGACGCACTTCCCTTTACTCCTTAAGTTCTCTTCATTAGTCACTTAGAATAAGCGATACCAATCAAAGCCCTATCAAAGTAAAACTTCTCCACTACCCTCAAAGCCCTCTCAAAGTAAGCTAATATGAGACTAGTAAAATTAAGTGAAGCCCTTGCGAGATTAACTTTGTGGATTAGTAATTTTCTAACCACTACCTTGTGATAGTGTGTTGCATGTCACAACTACTGCATGCATTATGCTATCACTAGTTTCTGCATTTACTACACTGTGGAGTTTATAACAATAGATATATGCTATAAGCATGCAACTATATAATTACGTACTCCAGACTCCAGAGCAGACAAATAAATTAAGAGCAACCAAAGTAAATGTGCTCTGGAGAATAGGCCATGCTCTCGCCACTAATCCAGGACGGGAGTTAAGCACAATGAGCAACTTGCTTCTTGTATTATGGCGTTACCAATTAGTTTCATGTGGAACTGAATTCTTTTATTGTGCATGTAAATTATTTTTTACAGAGAACTAAGATTTCAACTATATTTTTCAATATAAAGTTTGAACTTTGTGAACGGGATGTAGTGAAGTAGAACCCATTTCTCCACTTTGGAGTTCTTACGTAGTCTTTTACAATGTGACTGATAGATTCACAAGCCAGTACTTCACCTAGTGGAACATTCAATAATCTATGTGATTTGGTGAATGAAAAAATTATGCCAATTCTGAATTCATTACCTTTATTAACCGATGGAGGAATTTAGCAGCAAAAGAAAAATGAAGCATATAAGAGAAAGATGCAGTAAAGTGGTTCGAATTAAAGAGTTAAAGCAAAATGAAACATATAAGAGAAAGATGCAATAGAGATGGTTATCCATAACCTACATGGGCCCATCAAAGAGCGATGGTGCTACGAGATTGTCAGAAATTTGCTCAACTCTTTAAACGAGTTGCCCCCATTTTGGAATCTCTTGATTAAGGTATCTATTAATATGAGTAATTTACTGAATCATCACAATTTTGTCATAATTATTTAACCAATATATAGAAAATTGACCAATAGTATCATGCGTATGAGAGAACGAAGATATTAAAACCCTTTGGGCATTTATGGATGTAGGCTGCATGGCGAAACTGCATTTTCTTTGTTTTTTTATTCTCTCTTCAACTTTCTCGATATATCTAAATTTAATATGGTAGCAGAGCAAGTTTATTTGACATGCACTACTTTTGCTTTTGTCTTGTTCTACTTGCACAATATTCGACCGTGCAACTTTTGTCGTCTTCCAAAATGAATTACAGACTAATATTTTCTATTGAGCATCTCTTAACATATGTGCATTAATCTATCTATTTTTCCTTATTTTTTCAAATTGAAAGTCAATTCTAGACTAATATTTCCTATTGTCTCTCAACATGCGTGCGTTAATCTATCTATGTTTCTTTATTTTCCCACATTGAAAGCCAATGATTATATCCTACTACATTATGGACTAATACGATTGTCAAAATGAATTTTATTGAAGATTCTCATTTTGTTTCAAGTTGAATACTTCATATTATATTGCATGCTATGGGCAAGTGTTGAGAATCAGGAAATCAATTTTATTTATTTCAAAGTATGCACCAGCATGGGGGTTTTGTAATTTGTTTATTGTACTTTTGATTAATAGGAACAATTTTACATTATATCGATTAACTTTTATCATATGAGTATTAGGTGATCTATCTCCAGGTCACTAGGGTAATCATAACTAAGAGATCACAAATATGTTTCGCCATTTGAGCTTAAATGTAGGCCGATGGCCGAACCTAAGCTCTTCAATTTTTTAAATGTTTATAAACTTCTACGTTGTCATATTATATTTTTAAGCTGAGAAACATCTAAAATGTTCCATTACATTGAAAAAGCTTGACCTGTGATTAGAAGCCCTTTTTTCGCCTATTTACGAAGAACAAGATAATAGAATATTGTTGAGTTGCATTACAAGCTAGAGGAGAATTTAAACCAAGCCTTATGTGCAATGGGCGCAAGTGACTTTTTAAGCCAGGAATGGTAGTGAGTTATTGGAAATAATTTCTGACCTCTGATGCGAAAAATAATATGGCGCAATAGTGCATGCAAAGTAAATTTTCTGTTGCACTATGGCGAAGCTTTGCATGCTGCAAGGAAGATGCGCTTCAACCCGGTGTCTATTGCACGATGCACAATGAAGTGCTTTGTGCCATTATGCAGCATGAAGGGGCAACTGCAGAAATTCGATGATTGTCGGTGGCGCAGCGAAGACGGTGTCGCGGGTTAGGGCTAGAGGGTAAGGCAATGGGTGTAGTTGGGTTTCTCACCCTCTTTTTTAATGAATAAATATATATAATATATAGTGTTAAAACTAGAGTAAAATTACAATCATGGTATAGTGTGATTGAACTCTACCAAAAAGATCAACTACAAATCTCTGAATTAATCTTCTAACAATATTTAATTGTTTGTGCATTATTGATTTTAAAAGATATTGATGCATAAATATATAAGTTATTTCTTTAAATATTTGTCGTGCTTTAAAAGGTGTGGCGTGCTCTATGGAAATTTTACATGTTGAAGCATTAAGATGCACTCACGATTGTAATGTGGAAGAATGCTTGACAAATTTTGGGACTTGGTACAGTCTGAACCGATACTAAAAACTTACAGGAAAATTAAAATCAATTACTGAACTAAATTTTTTGATTTGGTTTAGGTACTGCCAAATTTTCACCTTCGACTAGATTTAGTCGGTATACTGAATAGTAAACACCCCTAGTCATAGGTCCAATTTTTTGTTGAGTCTTCCGCACCAGGCTTCCTTCTTTTTTCGGCTTCAATTCTAGGCCTGAAGACTTTACCTTTTAGGTCTAGCTAGCACTTCAAATCGCTCGATCCATTAAATCTTCATAAGTGGTTAAGCTTTGTTGGTACCATATTTAAAACTGAGATATGGGTTGATCCACTACAATGGGTGGGCCTTGAACTAGTCTTCAATTTGAACAAATTGGGATTTAAGATCCAAAATGGATCTTAATTAAGTTGCCTATTTGTACCACAAAAGGTTAACCTTGTGTGCTTTTGGGCTCCCTTCATTATACCATTTGATTTTATCTTTCACATTACATATAAGGTACTTATTGTTCTTCCTTCTTCATTTACTTCAGCCATTCCCATCGTCATTGTTAAGGAACTATTGTTATTAACGTGAAGTTGAACAACATTTTCAAATGGAATTTACCTATGTCAATGCGAATTTATTGATTTACTCATTTTAGGCTATTCAAGCTTTATCAATTTGCTTCACAAGGTTTAGGATATTACCTAGAGATTCTCAAGATTATCATTGTCCCCAAATTCCATGCTTGTCACGGATTACATGTTTCAAATTTTCCATAACCAAACAAGTGATTCCTCGTGGCATGCAATTATGAAGATAGGACATCTTCGTAATGTTAATATGTAACTTTATAATCTTTTAATTAACTAAATTTCAATTTATACATTCTCACAAAGGAGGTATACCTTCTTGATGTGTTTCGTACTTACCAATGATGAACATTTCAAGCAACTGAGCCCTTTTTCAAGGTGGAATCACATTCTCACTATTTTAGCTGCGGCATTTCCCCCACCTCAATAGCTGCTCTAACAAGGGTCATCCAACTTACACCGACCATTCACGGTAAGGGTGAGGGGTTGTTGGATCATTCGGGGATAGGGCTTTTATTTACTACTGACACTTTCCTTCAAGCTTACTGAGACAACGAACGAAGCGGGGAGTTACTACTATACTTACTATCCAACGATCAGGGCAACGGAAGGAGCGCTAGGGAACCGACCAAAGAGGAAACTCACTCCGGGGGGAGTGAGGGGGGTATTCAAAAAGGGAGTCGCGGGTTCTTGCTTTCCTTGTAAGAAAGGTCTTGGTTGCGAAAACTTTACTTAGATAGAGCCAACCCTTGACCCTAACCCTCGGAGCGAAAGCCACTCGCGATAGAGGAGGGAGCATGAAGTCCGAATTGAATAGATACTGAGAAAGCGTCTTTCATGATGAAAGTTGCAAGTTCGGATTCATGATTGAGAAAGAAATCAATATTACTTACTTCAACTAAATGCTTTCTTTTTTGAGTTCTTCCCCAGGCAAAGTCCTAATCAAAGCAGGCGACAAGAAAGACCCAAGCAAAGGGGGGAGCAGATCATTTATTATGAAGAGGATGAGCTTAAAGAGACGAAAAGATTACGTCGCTTGTCGACCAATGATTACAAAAAAAAAAAAAGAACCAATTGTCTACTTTATTGCAGAATACTTAAACGTTAAATTTGGATGGAAAGATTTAAAGAAAATATTTCAAATGAGTCCATATTAAAAGCACCAAAATTACTCTCCAAAAATAAAAAAAGCACCATAATTTCAAAACAAGAGTTGAAGGATTTAGAATTTTCTAATATAGAATTATTCAAACAAATTCAAAAGATTTGTTATTAGAGATCTTCAAAATTCATCAATAAATAAAAGTTGGAATCTCCCATATCCAAAGGATTATATCATCATGCAACACAATGAAATACCCAGAGAAAAGTTAAGACGATAAATGCTCAAATATTTGAACTTCTAATCATGAAGGAGAACTTTCTCGAACATTTAATTATACAAAAAAGTTATTACTAACCTTAGCTTCAATTAGTGAATCCTCATAAGGTTCTTCTTATTTTTGTTAGCATTTCCTCTGCTTTCCTATGTGTTGCGTAACCCTCAACACTCTCATCTTCAGGGCCGTAATGGGGTAATGATGTTGACTTCTCAATATCTTTCAGTCCCTGAAACCATGAATGTTGAAATCATTTTAGAAAAAAAGCATAATTTTAGCCTAATAAATGCAAAAGGATAGGGGTTATTTTACTATAGATTGCATACTTTTATAATTTTAGCATAACACCATAATCGTAATGACAAAATAATTTTAGCATAACACTCTCTATATTTGTTTCTGACTTCTCATAAAGATGTCTATTAGCTTTGGGTGTTAGCATTTCTTCCTACTAAGCCATCTGAAAAACTAATTTAAAGGTCCAAAGAGTGAAGACCGCCTAATAAATAAGCAATAATATTGATGGTTGTTATTACCTTTTCCCTTTGCTCCATCAAGGGTCCACATTAGTTATGTACTCCGGCGTTTTTGTGCATTGAATCCATAAAACAAGTCAAAATTGGAATTTGAAGACACGGAAGAAGGCATAACTATCATCTTTCTTGATATTATTCCCTGAGATCGATAGGTCCCCTGCATGGGAAAGTTACACAAGATATAAAAAGTTAACTTACAAGCTAATTGAGATGATTATTATGGTAGATGTCGAATTGAAAACAAAAGCATCATAATGTGACATTTAAATAAAGCCCAAAGAGACAAAGGGGAACTATAGAGAGGCCATTCTTTAAAGTTAAACACATCAATTGGGCAATAGCAGTCAAGAAGCACCTTTTCATCCCTAAGGAAGAGATATGACTTAATGCCTTGTGCGTCTTGCTCAGATATACAAAATGCTTCATTTCCTATTAGCAACTGCAAACTCCCATCTGACCAGGTCACAAAGCGGGCATTGCTTTCAACCTGCACATGCACATTTGTTTTGAGATCATTAGATATGTTTCCTTTCTATAAATCTGGCAATAAAGTCTAATAAAAAAATTATATGTCCCTCCGACTTACAAAGAAAATTAGCTCTACAAAATCAGAAGCTCTCTATGTTCCTTGCACAACTTCAAATTTCTTGAACACTTTATCTAAAATTTGGCAATCTACTGATTTTGTGAATTGTGATTTCATTTGAGACTTTTAACCAAAACATATTTATAATCTATCTATACTATATTTAAAAGTACGAGTACTCATAAAAGTTTCTTTCTTTTTTAGGCCCTAAATTAACCTTGCAATATTATTATACTAAGGAAAAAAATATAAAATAACATATTTATTTGATTCCTATTAATTATTTTTATATTTAATGATCCCTATTAATTAGTTTGGACATTATCAATCTTTATTATTACAAAAGCATTGAGGACTTTTAAGTATCTAATGAGACTAAAATGTCCTAAAATATTACTCGTAGCAATATTTATGTAAATCAACATTATTCCCTTAGATAAAATTTAAAATTAATAATTTTTGTTATGTTTAAATATTGAATGGAAACTTTGATTTGCAACAAGATTTTATGAGTTCATTAAACCTATATAGATAAATTTGTAGAATAACTATATTTCATGATTGGTTTTCTAAATACATCTTCATGCATGTATATGCATATTTATTTTAGAACATTTATATATCTATTCACATCTATATGTACTTATTATATATGTTCCATATATAATTATTATATATATATTAAAGTACATATATATTCTATACACAAATGCATATACATACGTACAATCCAGTTTGAAATGTTCTATATTTCGTAACTTATTGTGAATATATAAATATAGCTAGAGAAAATGGTTCCAAGTGAATTGAATTAAATTAAAAAAAACTACAAAGTTCATGCAATGAGATTTCTTAAAAAACAAAATGAGTTTAGAATGAAAGATAAGGAATTAATACATAAAATAAAATCTGGAAAGTTTCTACCAGATTCAAACTCATGATTATGTTATTGTTGATAGTTAGACCTATTATTCTCTTTCTTTTTATGAGAAGTTCAAACTTCTATGAGTTTGCTATGTAGCTTTAGGTGTTATACATTGCTTATAAGAACTTGTATCACGATATTGGAATTTTATATTTCAATTTCATACTCTTTTAGTAGTGCATTTCATTTGATATGAATGAATGAAATTTTTAATTGTATTTCTTACTGTAAATAATATTCTTTGTGTTCAATGCAAGTAGTCATTGCTATTAAAGTAAAATTGCATCCCATTGATGTTATTAGAAACTTTTAAGTATTAGAAAATAACTATTCAACATATAGAATTTTTATAATAATTTTATTTAATACGAATAACCTCAATTCTTTCATTAAAAATCGTAACGAACAGTCAAAAGAATGTATAGGAAAGTTTAGTTATTCATGACTATGAAACTAATATAAAAGAATATACAAAATAATAATACGCGTTCCCTGAAATATTATCTTTAACCGAAAACATAATAACTTGTTCATTGATTATTAATTATTTTTCACACTTTGTTGATGAAAAACATAAATTTGCCAATATTATGCATGAACTTAAAAATATACAATAATTAGACCTAGAAGAACACATAGAACCATTACAAAAAGAATTAACCACTAAAGAAAAATTAAAAGAGTGTCCAGATATTATATTAAAAAAAGCAATTTAGAATCTCGAGCAAATTTTTATATATAGTACATTTTTGTGTCCAAAAAGATACCGACTAAAGATGGTAAAACCTTTAGTATTCAAAAGCTAAAATATAAGTACTTTTTAGAATAATTTTTTTGAATAATAATGATATTTTTAAAAAGTTGTATAATCTATTATGTATTATAAAATGAAAATATTCCTATAAAATGTCTATGAAAAATATATTAATGTGAATAAGTAAAAGTGGTAGCAACATAAAATTTTATATTACTGTTCTCGGTCACAATTACTTAAACATTACTTGATTTATTGAATAGTTTAATACTGTTTTTCATGAACTTACTATTAAAAAAACATTTGCAATACATGCCACGCGTGCACATCTTACTAGTATGCATAAATGGTTATCTACTCATTTCTCGATGGAAAACATCCACATTAATCAAATAGTTGATCCTATCACTAGTTCATGCCAGCATGATGCAACCCAACCACCATGAACATGCAAAGTTTTTTCAGTTTTGCTATAGTGCATGTGCCTGTGTTTAAATTGTCAGTAGTTGTTCCATA
This sequence comes from Sesamum angolense, assembly GCA_034509725.1. Classification (NCBI taxonomy): domain Eukaryota; kingdom Viridiplantae; phylum Streptophyta; class Magnoliopsida; order Lamiales; family Pedaliaceae; genus Sesamum; species Sesamum angolense. The sequence continues at coordinate 13,483,152 of JACGWL010000009.1, forward strand.
TAATGACTTACTGAAGTTGTGCCATCAGGATTCCTACCTCCCTCCAGCGAATGATGTTGGTAGGAGGAATAAGCTTGCTAACTCCAGATGCATCAGTGACATAAAAGTCCTCTTCAACATATGTAGCAGGATCAAATTGATTGGGGTCAATTCCAATTATGCTGGAAAGATTGATAGTTGCCATCTGCAAAACATTAATATATTGCATCAGATAGGGAGTCGTGTAATTTCATTCTCTACAGGAAAACAAGAAGTAACATTGAAATATACAAAGCATTGGAAGATATTTTTCCTAATGTTTCTCATTACAACCGAATTTGAAGGACCATAAGAATACCTTCGTTTATCATATTGGCTCTAATCACATCAATTTAAGCAATAAGCTAAAAGAGAATAGGATGGTAAATATCCACCCTGAATTCAAGTTTATCAATCAAAATACAAATCATAGATTTTATTGAACAAGTAATGAGTACAATTGTATGACATGAGAGTAACTAGAATGAAGACAGTAAATAATTTCCTCACTGCATATTGTTTTAGGGTGACACACAAGCAAACGCTACACAAGAAGAATTTTGGATATTTTTTCTGTTTACTTCATAAAAATCACATTAGTATAGGGAATAAAACAAATAAAATCTTATTTTAGAGAAGGCTTCAAAAGTAATATTAAGTTAGTGAGAACACTCCTCCTTCCATAAGCAACTCAAGGAAACCAAAATAAAGAACACATGAAAACTATTAAATGATAGTTGCAGGTTTTCTACAAAATCGAACCAAGCCATTCGAGCTATACACAGAAATGCTTAAAAGGAATAGGCGTAACTGCACACATGTAGAACTTTGTTTCATTGTTATGAGAAACTATTCTCTAATTAACTGCATACTTGGTTATTGGACTATAAACTATATAAAGATTTTAGCAGACTTAAAACTCATAAGCCTCAATGAGAGCAAGACATAAGATTGACCTGATCCAGGCTACATGATGGAAAGCGCAAAGGAATCTCAAAAGCCATAGGAGGCGACCCCGCAGGAAGCACAACTTCTTTGCCCTTTAGTTCGGTCTTTGTGCCTTCTTCTTCACTCTCACGCAACACAGTTTCTTTTTGTACTTTGGAGATCTCATCTTCATTCTCCACTGGGGATTCATCAGCATAATTCTTTTTGTACTTAGGAGATCTCTATATTAGAGTGACAAAGTTAACATAATTAGTATCATAAACTAAATGTGTTAATATGACCACAAAGAATAGTAATGGTTCAGGTCATATACTAACATTTTCTCATTAATACAATCATGAGTTGCATATTCTTCTGGTTCACCATCACCAGTGTCCCCGAAGACCTCATGGATTACTGTCGCTGAAGATAGAGCTGGATTTTTGCTTATCTCATGTTCCAGTCTATAATGAAAGCCAAAACATTCAGACCATAAGCACATCAAATGAGTAATCACAGAGATGAAAGTTTTAGAAGGACATGATCACAACTCCTGTTTGAATCTCAGCATCATGTTTACCCAAAAAAAAAGAATAAATTTGTTGAAATAAGTGTACGAGAGAAGACATTTTTTACAAGAAAAATATGATCAAACTTTTGCTTCCCCATTAAGTACCTTCCCTCACCATTTTCGTTGCCCTTAACCATTCACACACACATAATCACACAATGTATCTCTTATCAACTAATCAGAACTGCTCAAATAATAAAACATTCAGCCTAATTAGAAAATAACAAGGAAAAAATGAGGTTGAAAAGGAACTGATTGATTCTACATGTATAACTTACAATTTGCAAACCATAGAAAATATACCATAAGAATCACTTTAAGAACCATAAAGAGTTACGGAGGCCTATAATTTCTACAAGATACAGGATTTTGTGATCTCACCATGACATCAGTTTTTCGGATGAAAAGTTACTTAATGCATAAGATTAAAAGCATATGCCTTCAGCAATCATGATGGATGCGATCAAGTTTGAGAACCAAACGAAAACCCAACAGGAGCTTTACATTATTGCAAAAACCAAGGTGGGTTTTTGAGTGAAGGAAAGCTGAAAAGCCTGATAAGTCTCAAACTTTAAATAGGATATTATGGCTGGGGAAGCAGTAGATGTGCAAGTCTAGTTTGTCAATTCCTAATTTCTTTGTACCATCATTACCTTTCTCGAGCATGTTATTAAGAAATACACATAATCATTATGCCGACATCTCCATCTTTGTCAATATGCAAAACAAACCCCAATATATGATGAATAAATGGATTATTGTAACAGAAGCATGTGAAATAAACAACACAATAAATGGTCCAAGGTCCTGATGTGCCCATTAGAAAAAAACGCATAAAAGTCATCCTTAATTTAATAAAGATTGAACATCATTGTGTCATATGACAAGCTGCAGATTCTTATGCAAAACCATAAGCATTAGAAATAAAAAAGGGTGTAATATGCAGTAGACAAAACATGGTGATGACCTCCAAATAAGTATTCACAACAGGAAAGAGACAAATAAGTTATCCATGTCTTACTACCATAAAGACAGGCCATGTGATGGAGAAAAATAATCAAACCAGACACACAAAACATTAAATGTAGAAAAATATTATGAAGTTGACGGCAAGAAATGGAGGGGAGGGACTCAGCACAAGACCTTGAGCTTCCAAGATGATCAGAATGATCACCTTTGAGCTTGCCTCTTCTGTTGACTTCTGCCCCTCCTTTGCCTTCATTCTCACGCTGCTGCTCCACATCCTTCTCATCATTAGCGATAAGCTAACCAATTTGAGAATGAAGTCAAAATCAACAAATGTAACGTAAAACCAAGGGGAAAAAGTAGGTCTTCTGGTGGTTTTTAAACAAGAAAAAGGAAAAACTATTACAGTTCAACATGGTTCAACCAACAAAACAAAATTCAACCACGGGCAGCAACTATGATCAAAAGGAGTGGACATTTCATCTTTGCTAGAGTTTTCTTAGTCCTGCTCAAATACTACTTATAGTATCTTTCATAGTAACAAGGGGTTCAATAGACAAGGTGACATCATTAATGCAAAAACTCTGGTTCCTTATCCAAGAACATACATAATGTCATAAACTCCTAAAATACATGATAACTAATCACATGTGCAGAAAATTAATAATCTATTTCACTATTTTTTACCGATTAACTACTTGTTTTCTCACATCCCAATGCCAGAGCACCACCAATAACCAACTTTGTGATTTAGATTTTGTCTTTTAGTTAATGTAATTCGACCACAGAAACCAAAAAAAAAACACTCAAAAGAAAAGAGATTAAGAATCACTATAGCGTCTAGTGCGTGCGTGCCTCAACTCTGGAACGTGAATTCACAAAGTTTGGAAAGAGAATTTTTTATTTTTTAATCCTCTAATTACATAAAATGAGCTTGTACATTATTGAAATTTAATTAATAAAATAATATATTAACTCGTTAAACATATAGATAATATTTTTCTGCCAAAATATGAAAAATGATTGAAAACCAAATGGACTAAAGTATTTAATTAGTGCATCTATGATTTTTAGTTTTCTACCCAGTGAAAGAATTTTTTTGAATTAATAAATAATTAAATATCAAAGTAATATTATTTTTTTCTTTACCATGCATACACAATTATTTCTTAATACTAGATATAAAAAAAAACTCATTAATAACAATTAAAATTAAGTATTAAACTAATACAAGGAAAAAAACCTCATAATATTAAAAGCCTCGAAAAATATCAACTTAGCATGCCATGTCATTTTTTGGTCAAAAAATTAAAATTTTCGCCACTAAAAAATTAAATTTCATCAATTTTAAAATTTAATAAATTTATAAACAAATAAATTAATTGTCAGACTAAAATTAATATTGAGCATATTTAATGGACTAAGAAAAAAAATAATTTTTCTATATAAAATTTAATATAAATAATTTTGTAGTTATATTTTAATAAATATTTTAGTTCTATATAAAAAAAATTCTATAGATTATTTTTTTTATATAAAACTATTTTTAAATAATTTTTATATATTATAGATATAATTTAATATGCATAAATTGACCAAATTGACTATGAGGGTATTTTAGTCATTGCCCCTATAAAATTAAGCTATCTTTGACCAGGGGGCAGTGTGATCCATTCTTTGTAACATAGGGGGTGAAATTGATATTTAATTTTTCAAAATGGTTTTTTGATCTTTTTGCATAACACAGGGGGGCAAATTGAATTTAACTCGAATAACTAATATCATAGTTGAGGAAGATAATGGCTAATCCCTTATTTAAGGGAATAAGAATTCGCATGGTAATAAGTATCCAAAAACCTAAAGCATACCAATCAAGATGTAGGAATGAATTTAGAAATGCTCATTCCGTTCCTACATACAAATCACATCTTAAAATGAGGGGCAACGTTAAACATACTAGTTCAAGCCACTAATATCCAATTTAACACATCAGAAAAATCAACAAAATCTATCTAAAACAGAGAGGAAAAAAGATACAAAATTGGGAGGAATATTAATAATCTTCAAAAATTAATTAGATAAAGCTTATAGTAAGGGAAAAATGCAATTTGCCCCCATGATATGAAGAATGTGCAAAACACCCTCTGTAAAAAAAAAATCAACAATTTATCTTCTTGTGCTTTTAAAAATAAAGTAAAATACATGGGTAAATTGCATAAAACCTCTCTGTGTTTTAGGAAAATAGCGCGAAACCCCCTGTGTTAAAAAATAGGCAAAAAAACCCCTGTGTTTTCCAAAATGATGCATACTCTCCCCTTCCGTTAGTTAAACCCTAACGGCGTTAAATTTTTGTTGAATTGACCGTTATACCCTTTTTATCATCACCGTTGATCTTTGAATGTAAAAATGAATGGTCCAGATCTAAAATAATTTAAAAGTATTTATTTATTTTTATATACTTATATATACATTATATATATATATATATATATATAGATAATATAATATATAATATATATATATATAGCGGCCACGGCTTCGCCGCCCACCTGGCGGCGGAGCAGTGGTCGCCGTCGCCCAGAACAGTCTGGGCAACTTCGCTGTCGCCTGCGCAAAAGGGGGCGGCGGCGTCGCCCCCCGCGAAAGGGGACGACCTTGCGTCGCCCCGTCATTGTCGCCCAGATCCAGGGCGATGCCGCCCCTAATCGCAGGTTCTGGGCGACGGAGGCCCACCTCTGTCGCCCAGTCTTCTTCTCCGTCGGCGACGAGGCGCCGACGAAGAAGAAAGTATAAATATAAAAAAGAAAAATTAAATGTCGCCCCCTTGCCGTGGGGGCGACATCGCCCCTGATGCCCAGGTTCTGGGCGACGGAGGTCCACCTCCGTCGCCCAGTCTTCTTCTCCGTCGGCGACGAGCCGATGGAGAAGAAGGATTATTTAAAAAAAAATTAAATATTTAACTTTTAATACAATATACTTAATTAGTATATTTTATAAATAAATATTTACCTAATTAATATATTTAAATCATAAATACTTAATAATATAAATTAAAAAATTGATAACTTAAATTAGTGTATTTAAATAATAATATATTATTCAAATAAATAGTATTTTATATTTAATCAGTATATTTTATAAATAAAATATCAAAATATATTTTAAATTAAATAATAATTAATTTAATTAATAATATATAATATCATAAATAATTTTGATTTATATTTATATAAACTTTAAGTTAAAGAACAAAATTTTAAAACATATGCACATTATCAAACAAAGGGGTAAATTGGACATTTTGTCCACTTAAAAAATCTGAAAATCAGAAAAAACTAAGAACCACTTGCACAAGGCGCGAGTGTGGCTCACTCTCCGTTAGTTTCTAACGGAGAGGGGGTATTTTGCTGTATTTTAGATAACACGGGGGGTTTTTTGCCTATAAATATAACACAGGGGGATTTCGCGCTATTTCCCTAAAACACAGGAGGGTGTTATGCAATTTACCCTAAAATACATCCTTTTTTCAGGCAGTACAATACACACCCTCTCCTGAATTTGGCATGTATTTTAAATAACAAAATATTATTATATATATATTTATTTAATTATTAATATTATTTAATATATATTATAAATATATTATTTATAATAGTATTTTTTTCTTTGTCGTCATCTTCCTCCCTTCGGTGACTTCCGCCGCGCCCCCCCCCCCTCCCCTAGCCACCTTTCCCTTCCCCCAATCCCCTTCAGCGTCATTGCACTCTCCTCCTCGCCTCCCCTCCCTCCCACGCCCACTCCTCCTCCCTAGATCCATGCCCTTCCAGTCCCCCTATCTAGACTTGCCGCCAGTTCTCGTCTTCCTCCCACACAGCCCTTCCCTTCCTCCCCCAGACCCGCTACCTGGTGCCCTCCTCTCTGTCCGTTCTCTCTCTCTATATAAATACATATATATATATATATATATATATATATATATAATTACTTAATTATATATATATAATTTTAATTATATATTTATTTAAATCTAAATCATTGAAATCAAAATAAAAAAATCTACATCTTTGATCTCTTAATTAAATGTGGACTTTAAATTGAAATCAAGATCAAACAGTAACTAAACAAAGACATAAATATTCTTTTAAATTAAAAATAGAAAATGTTACACACCCAAGCGCATCAGGGTGTTTGCTTCATTTCTAACATTAGAGTAATTTTTTTTGCACCAATATTTTACTCTTTTTTCATATCACATGGAGGATAAATTGTATTTAACCCCTTGTAGTAATTGCACACAAGGAAAGTACTAAAAAAAAAAGAAAAACTAAAAATTAGAGTCATACAGAGAGAGACTTGTCCTGATTGGAGTTGGGGTCCTCCTCTTCTGATTTGTAGACAAAGAGATTCTGCATTATCTAATGCTTCCTTATTCTCACTCTCTGTTTTTGTGATTCTTTTGCCGAAGGAATTCTCTCTCTCTGTGTGGGTCTGTCTTTGAATGCGGTTGGGTATATATGTATGTGTTCATGTTGTACTGTATTTCAGAGATTTTTAACACAGAATCTGTCACTGTGAATATAAATTTATAGGTCTTTTTATGAGGTTTGTTGTAATCATAAATAAAACAGTTGGGAAAAAAGAATATTGGTCAGAGGTAATAAATGATGGGAGATTTCATTGATTCTTTTATAGTGTATTTGAATTGATGAATTTGAATTTGAAAAAATGATTTCTTTTGAATTAAGTTTTGATAAATATGGATGGATCTCAAATTCCTTTTAAATTGAGTCATTTGACGGATTTTTATTTTTCTCAAACTAAGTCATTTGAAACAATTTCTCCAAATTCTTCCCTTAAATCTAAATTTATCAATTCAAATTCACCTTTAGAGATTACTTCAATCTCTTGTCCTTGCATATTATGTAAAGGGCATTGTGAGAATGGAATCTACATGCTTTTATACAAAATTTTAACTAGATGTTGAGTCAAGGTGTATGATGAATTAAAATGTAGACGTATTTGTCAAGAGTTCTAATGGAGTTATTTAAGGTTACGTTTGGAATGATGGATTAGAATTTGACTAAGAATTTCAAATGAATGAATTTCAAATCCATGTATTTGAAATCCTTGACTCAAATTTTTTATAATTCCAAATACTGAATTTCAAATATATGGATTTGAAAGCCATTCATTTGCCAGATAATAAATTCAGAATCATTAGTCAAATAATGAATTTAAAATCCACAAAAGGATTTCAAATACATGGATTTTAAATTTATTATTTGGCCAATAATTCTGAAGCATTTTAAATCTCTAATTTTCTCTTAACTTTTTATTTTATAATTAGAAAACATGACATGCGATGCATGTGTAGATATATTTTTAAAGATAAATATATTATTTATAGTTTGTTATCAAAGTATTAACTTCATGATATTATTATGTTTTTTGTGATTGAAGCATTAATATTGTATAATTATATTTTCAAAATAAATTGATAATAATTATCGTAATGGATAAGAAAACTATTTAACTTTATTATTGTAATTCACTTTCTAATTTAATTGGTACTATTAAATAAAAACTATTCTCCAAAATTAAAATTTAGCACTTCATATTCACTAATGAATATATTTCATTATTTTGTATTAAAACAATTAATATAAAAATAAAAATAATAATATTAAAAAATTAAAAAAAATCGTTAATTTTTTCAAACAATTTCATTAATAAACAATTAATAATACACCACATTAGCCCAATAGATTAATACTATTTTATTTAATTATAAATTACAATTACAAAAATTGTCAAAATGATACACCCATTATATTGTGAAAAAAAACAATCTAAAATATAATTATCTAATGCTAATATTAAAAGAAAATCAATTAGTCAAAAGCCACTCGATTTAAGTTTTTCAATAACACTTTTAATTTAATAATTGAGGATATTTATTTAATATTATATACTTATTTCTTGAAGTTTGGATCAGTATTTACATGTTACTCATTGCTATTCATTTTAAATTTTATTGTACTGTAGAAAATTATTTTTTTATAAATACTTGAGATCTTTTCTAGAAAATTAAGCATGATATAATATTATTTGTCTATTTATCCTTTAGTTACCTATATCATTCATCTTCCTAAGTAGTTTAAGGAATTAGAAATACTATTTTTTTTCTTTGCTAGAATTAAATATATGTAGTTAATCCCTTAAGTTTTTATTTAAAATCACTTTAGTTTCTCAAGTTCAATTCTTGACGTTAGCATTCCTAAATTTTAGTTATGTCTCTAATTGATCCCTCTAACCATATTATATTTAGGGGTAACATGATCAGTTTAGGTATTCCTCTCACTGCTCGTTTTAGGATCGGCGGAGTAAAAGGATTATTGTTGTAGGCAAACTTTTGGGCAGCCTTTATGTGTTGGATGATACTTCTTGTCATCCTGGAACAATTCAATTTTTCTCTACTACATGTAAACCTTCTTGTTTTTGGGTAAAATTTGCAAATAGTATTGATCTTTGGCATAAGAGGCTTGGAAATCCTTCTATACCTATTCATAGACATCTCACTGACATTCCTCACCCCGATTCTGTAACCTCTCATGAATGTAACACTTGGCTCTTAGCCAAGTAGCATAGTCTGCCTTTCTTCTCTCGTGGAATAAAAATAAAGTTTCCTTTTGCATTGGTGCATATGGATGCATGGGGACAGTATAAAACAGTTTCTTTATATGGATGTCATTACTTTATTTCCATCTTTGATGATTTCATTAGGGGAACATGGACATTTTTACTTAAACATAAGTTACAGGTAATACACACACTTCAACGATTTTGAAAACTTGTGCAAACTTAGTTCCAGACCACCTTTAAAATAATAAGAACAAATAACGACACTTAATTTGTTAACTCTCATGGTTATTCTCTCTTCAATTCCTTACGCATCATTCATCAAACTACTCGCAACTACACTCCCCAACAGAATGGCATTGTTGAGTGCAAACATAAACATCTTCTAGATGTGGCTAGAGCTCTTTTGTTACAGTCCAGTCTTCCCACCAAATTCTGGGGAGAATCGGTCCTCAAAACCACTTACATAATTAATCGCCTTCCATCCCCACTTCTTAATTGAAAATATCCTTTTGAAATCCTCTATCATAAACCTCCAAATTACTCCCAACTCAAAGTTTTTGGTTGCCTCTGTTATGCAACCAATATTAGTCCACATAAATAGAAACTTGAACAACGTGGTCATAGATGCCTTTTTCTTGGTTACAGTGAACAAAAGAAAGCCTATTGTGTGTTTGATCTAAAATCTAATACCTTCTTCGATTCGAGAAACATGGTTACCATGAAAATAATTTCCCTTTGCAATCATCTCCTACAGGAACAGAATTTGTTTCCCTTCTTCTGCCTACTGCAGACTGTGAATCCCTTCTTGATCCACCATTGGTTCCTACACTCTACATCTGTTCCTACTCCTCACATACCAAATTTACTGAATAGTTCTCCTTCTCCTCTTATAGCTGCTCCCAACATACTACGAAGAACTATTACTAAACTAACTTGGTTGAATGATTATATTTGTTCTTGTGCCAACACCTCTACTTCTTGTGTTCCTGACTCCTATAATGTAGTACATTTGTCTTTGTGGCACAAGTATCTTCTATGTAGGAGCCTAAGATATATCTACAAGCTAGCAAGGATGTTACGTGGATTGCAGCTATGGAGAAGGAGCTTGGATAAAAATGACACCTGGGAGCTCACTTCTCTTCTTCCTAGTAAGCAGACTATTGGCTCTAAATGGGTTTTAAAATTGAAATTCAACCATGATGACACATTGCTCGTTATAAGGCTCAATTGGTAGCCAAGGACTACAACCAAATTGAGGGGGTAGACTATTTTGATAGCTTCTTGCCAGTGGCTAAATGTGTTATAGTCTGTGTATTCTTAGCAGTTCCAGCTTCAAAATCTTGACCTTTACTTTCACTTAATATTAATAATGCTTTCCTCCACGATCATTTGGATAGGAGGTTTACATGGATCCCCTTCAGGGGTATAGTCCGCACGACCAGGCCAAGTTTGTCGTTTAAAGCGGTCTTTATACGGCTTCAAACAGCCTTCTAGGCAGTGGAATTTATAATTAACTGCAAACTATTAGAGTATGGATTTTCTGAGTCATCTTACGTGTCTCTTTATCAAACATGTTGGAGATGATTTTCTTGCACTTTTAGTGTATGTTGATGACATTCTCCTCACTGGCACCTTAGAGAACAAGTCTTCATGCTGTGAAGCAATACTTGGATAATTTGTTTACTATAAAAGACTTGGGGTAATTCTAAATTTTGGTTTCGAACTTGTGAGATCAAAACATGGGTTGCACATAACTCAACATAAATATTTGAAGGACATTCTTGTTGACACTGCTATGGGAAATGCTAAACCTGCATCTACTCTATTCCCTTCAGGTCTTCAACTTACTTCTGACACAAAGTCAATTCTACCGTCCCCAGAAAGATATAGATGATTGGCGGGGCACTTGCTTTACCTTGGATTTACACATCCACATATTTCTTTCCATGTTCAGCAACTTAATCAGTTTCTGCAACATCCCAAACATCTCACCGGGATGCTGCTCTCCATGTGCTTCGCTATTTGAAGGGCTCTAGTTCGTTGGGTCTTTTCTTCCTGGCTCACAACGCTCTTGCTCTTTTGGAATACTCCGATGCTAGTTGGGCCTCATGTCTTGATTCCAGATGGTCAATTATTGGCTTTTGTGTCTTTCTTGGGTCTTCTCTCATCTCGTGGAAAACTAAGAAACAAGCCACGGTGTCTCTTCCACTAAAGTAGAATACCACTGCATGGCGTCGACAGTGTGTGAATTACTATGGGTCTCATATATGCTCCGTGATTTCTGTGTCCCAGTTTCTCAGCCTATTCCTTTTTTGTGTGACAAGAAGGTTGCCCTTCACATTACTGCCAACCTTGTGTTTAACGAGCACACCAAGCAACTGAAATTGATTGTCAATTGGTGCGTGATCATTTAAAATGTGGTTTTATTGCGCTTTCTTACGTCCCTAGGTCTGAATAGCTTGCAGACCTCTTCACCAAGGCCCTTCCTGTTTCTATTTTTCGCACAGTTGTTGTCCACGTTGGGCTTGAACTCCAGCTTGCGGGGGGATGTTGAAATTATGCAGAAAGTGCAGAAACAGGGCAGATGCAAAGTAGTTGCAGTCATTAAAGAAGATGAGAGCGATGGCATTTGGCGCGTTATTTTAAACGTTCTTCACTGTAGTTGTAAAATGTTTTTTTTTCTTAGTGTAAGTAATAAGACACTTTTTCCTATATGCCTCGTTTGCTAGTAGTTAGCATAGTTGGCGCTTACGTGGCATGTTAGCTAGCAAGTGGTCACTTTTCTTCCTTATATAAATAAGACGACTTCCTCTGTAAATTTAGATTTTCCCAGATTCTGAATACAAATTCTTCAGAATTCATTCATGGAGTTTCTCTCATTTCCAGTCCATGTGAAATTTCCAGACAGTGACATCATATATGGAATTTATATTGAACAATATTAGAAGACCCTCATAACCACTAATAATAGATCATAATTCCTGAAAACCAAAGGACTCGGTCCTCAACTACATACTTAGCAAAGTAGATGAACACGGTTCACTAAGCCAATTTATCAGTCCATGTTGGTATCCTGATAACATTGACAATGCATATCTAGATAAGTCTTCCCAATTGAAGAAAATTATATGAACCCATTATTTTGTGATTTATCTATATTTGTCAAACAGTTGTATAGTATTGGATTGTATTGGTAGATACCATGGTATTATTAATTAGGGTAAATTATAACTACCTTTTACTGCAATTTTTCACTAGATAAAATATGATTTTTCGCTACGGTTAATTACTATAACCAAAACAAGAAAACTATGACAAATACAAATCGACCACGGCTTGGCAACAAGCATTAGTCATTGTTTCTAGAACTATGGACAAAACATTAACCATGGCTAAAACCATAGCAAATATTTTTGCTACGGCTAAAAATCATGGTGAATATTGATTAATCATGGTAAAAATTTAACTTTTTATTTTAATTTTGTTTAACCATGATTAATAGTATTGATTTGTCATAATTATTAAATAATAGTCATTTATAATGTAACGAAAATTTAATATTTTTGTACAGTTTAGATTTTGCTTTAGCATTAAGCATTTGTTTTGCATTGCGTCATATATTGCTTGATAACATCCCAATACATTGACCAATATGGAATAATACACTCTGATATTATCAATACCACAATTTCAAACTATGCATGCTCTCATACAAACAAGCAGCATTCTGGGTTCACTGTTTTTTCTTTTAAAAGAAAACCTATCAACAACAGCGTCACATGTGGTGAGCTATCAGGATTAAATGCAATTTTGGTCTTGTACTTTTTGTATTTTGGCATTTTAGTTCTTAATTATTTTAAAGTAGCAACTAGATTCTATAACATTTTAATTTTTCATAATTTTGATCCTTCAATGGACAGAGTTTCCAAATATTGCTGAAAAAAAAAAAGCATGTGCCCTACACGTGCTTTTTTTAATTTATAAGGACTTTTGTTTTCATTAGTCAATTTCACGGACCAAATCGTAAAAATTAAAAGTTACGCCTATTTGCCATTCTAGAAAGATAGACGGCTAAAACATCAAAATACCAAAATATAATTTGCTTTCATACTGGCAAAAATTGACCAATGGGAACAAATGCCCCAAATAAAAAAAGCACTTGTTGATCGCGTGCTTTTTTCCAGCAACATTTGTAAAACTCCAACCATTGAAGGACTAAAATCACGAAAAATAGGACCTATTTACTACTTTAGAAAGATACAGAACTAAAACGCCAAAATACAAAAAATTAGAGTATGAAAATTGCATCTAAACAGAGCTATCATTTAATAAATTAAAGTAGTCAAGTGTTGGAATCAATGAAAACATGTGCTGACACATTTAATCTATTTATGCATGGGTAGTAAATTCACCACATTCACTAGGCCAAGATACATCTTTGTTCAATATCAGTTATATACATACACATATACATCTATTAAACTAGTTTCCAACAATACAAATAAAATTCAAGCAAGCCTCATGGAAAGTGACAAAGGTCATCTTGCTAAGATCCACCTAAACTAAAGGTCCTCTTGCAACAATTTGATTTCAAAGTATAGGTAATTATAGTTAAGGGGACTTCATTTCTAGCTATACTATGAGTGAAATTAAACATGAATGGAATGAATTTAGAAATGAAGTAAGGATGGGATATAACCATTAGGGAATAACATTCATATTATTGGTATAAATAAGAAATTAGAAGGCAAGGGAGTTATCATTCCGTAGTTGATTCCATTCACATGATTGATAATTAGAAAGAAATTGTTATTGATGGAATGAAATAACTTTATGATAAGTTTGTCCTTTAATATGTACATTTAATATGTTGCATGCATTGTATAATAGTAATATTTTTAGAAATTAGTTGTATAAATTTATAAAAAATCTTATACGACATTAAAAAAAAAAATGAGAATATTGATTTATTTACTTAAGTTAATTTGTTGATTGAAACGCATAGATAGTATTTTTTGCAAAAGAAATTATGTTGATTTGAGCTACCAAATGAATTAATTTTTTTAATCTTAATGCATCCACATTTATGTCTCAATACTAAACCAAAGAAATAGTTTGAATTAATAAAAAATTAAAAATAAACATCAAAATAAATGAATTGATATTTTGTTATTAATTCAAAATAATATTTTGAAACAATAAAAAACTAATACTCGGTCAAATACGTTGCACAAGTGTTAATGTCTTATATAATGTAATTACAAGGATAATTTTGTCAAAAAAAAAAAATTCATTTCCAAACTTATAGGGATAGCTAATACCATATTTTGAGAATGAAATCATTATCCCTTTTTCCAATTGAATAAGAATTCCTATAGAATTACTAATTCATTTTCTTACGTATACTAATCACATATATAGGATGGACTTGGGAATGTCAATTCCATTCCCACTCTATTCCTATATACCAATCATAGCTTAAAAGTATAGGTTATTATAGTAATTTATTATTTAGTGTAACCTTATTATAGGTTAGCATAAAATAAAGCTTTATCCCAAACAAGACGGCAAGTGGCAAAAGAACAAAGCAAGTAACTCTAACTTAAAAAAGAAACCTAAAACTTTTAGTCTAAGCAAAGTACGTCACCGACTATTATCATTATACCAACCATTAAATAGTTGGATTTAAATAGTTTACATATAAAACTTTATTGACATAAAGTATTGAATGGTTAGTATTTAATCAATCAATTCAATATGAGATGAAAGCACTTCCCACATTAACTTTGCAAATTACTGATTTCCTAAGCACTGTCTCGTGGTAGCATTTATATGTCTCAACTATTGCATGCATTATGCTAAATAGTTAGCACAAGCATTTTTATGTTTAGACAAACGGGAAAAGGAAAAACATTTTATGAGCATTCATACTTTTAAATATAGTATAGATGGATTAAAGATATGACTTGGTTAAAAGTCTTAGATGAAATCATAAAACCCGAAGATTGCCAAACTTTAGATAAAGTGTTCAAAAAATTGAAGTTGTGCAACGAATATAGAGAGCTTCTTATGTGGTAGAACTAACTTTTTTTTGTAAGACAGTGGAGGAGCATATGATTTTTTTTTTCGATTAGAGTTTATTGTCAGATTTACAGAAAGCACACACATCTAATGATCTCAAAACAAATGTGTATGTAAAGGTTGAAAGCAACCTGCGCTTCGTGACATGGTCAGATAGGAGTTTGCAATGCTAATCGAAAATGAAGCTTTTGATATATCTGAGCAAGACACGCGGGATATTCAGTCACATCTTTTCCTTAGGCATGAAAAGGTACTTCGTGACTCCTATTACCCAATTAATATGTTTGACTTAAAATAAAGACCTCGATAGTTTCCCTTTGTCTCATTGTGCTTTATTTACATGTTTCATTGTAATGATTCTATTTTCAAATCTCCATCCACCAACAAAATCATGTCTCTTAGCTTGTAAGTTAACTTATAATATCTTGCGTCACTTCCCATGTTGGGGAACTACCAATCTCGGGAATAATCTCAAGAAAGATGATATTTATGCCTTAATTCTTATCTTCAAATTACCATCATTGCTTGATTGGTTTGTTGAATGGGGCATTAAAGGTCAAGAAAGTCTGGGAGTACGTCACTGATATGGACCGTGAGAGGATTATGGAGCAAAAGAAAAAGGTAATGACAACCAATTAATATTATTGTTTATTTAATAGGCAGTCTCCACTTGTTGGACCTTTAACTTATTTGTTCCAATGGCCTTGTAGGAAGAAATGCTAACAACTAAAATGAATAAACTTCTTTATGAGAAGCGACCAACAAATATGGAGAGTGTTATACTAAAATTAATGTGTCATTACAATTATGGATTGCTAAGCTAAAATTATAAAAATATGCTATCTATAGTAAAATAACCCTTATCCTTGTGCATTTATCATGCTAAAATTATCATTTTCTTCTAAAATGATCTTAGCACCCATGGTTTTCAATGGCTGAAAGAAATTGAGAACTCTACATTATCTAGTGTTAAAATTACTCACGCCTATTACGCCTCCCTGAAGATGAGAGTGCTGAGGTTTTCACAATAGATATGAAAGTAGAGGAAATGCTAAATGAAGAAGAACCTTATGAGAATTCATAAATTGAAGCTGAGGTTAGTGATAACTTCTCTGTATAATGAAATGTTCTAGAAAGTTGCCTTCGTGGTTAGAAGTTAAAACAATTGATCATTTATCGTCTTAGCTTTTTTTCTGGTATCACATTGTGCTACATGATACTAAAATCCTTGGATATGGAGAGCTTTCAATTTCTATTTATTTTGTTTGAGTTCATGAATTTTGAATGTAGGGATTTTAGTTCTCCAATAACAAATCGTTTGAATATTTTTTAATAATTCCATGTTAGAAAGGATTCTAAATCCTTTAATTCTTATTTTGAACTATGGTGCTTTTGATATGGAGTCATCTTAAATACTTTCTCTAAATTATTCCATCCAAATCTAATCTTTAAGTATATGAAATCATTCAAAAAGATACAAATGAGTTGTTATTAGCTAGAGATGTGAAATCCCTACCTTCAAAATTCATCAATTCAAACTCAATAAATAAAAGTTAAAAGCTATCCATATCCAAGGATTTAGCATCATGCAACACAATGGGATATGCAAAAAAAAGCTAAGATGATAAATACTCAATTGTTTTAACTTCTAACCACAAAGGAGAGCTTTCTGGAACGTTTAATTGTACAGAAAAGTTATCACTAACCTCAACTTCAATTTCTGAATCCTCATAAGGTTCTTCTTCTTATAGCATTTCCTCTACTTTCTATCTCTTGTGAAACCTGCACACTCTCATCTTCGTGGAGGCGTAATAGGGTGTGAGTAACTTTAATATTAGATGATGTTGACTTCTGAAAATCTTTCGACCTTTGAAAACCATGAATGTTAAGATCATTTTAGAAGAAAATGATATTTTAGCATAATATACTCACAAGGATAGGGGTTATTTACTATATAGTGCATACTTTTATAATTTTAGCATAACACTACATAACTGTAATGACACATTAATTTTAGTATAACACTCTCCATATTTGCTGCTCGCTTCTCATAAACAAGTTTATTCATTTTAGTTGTTAGTATTTCGTCCTATAAGGCCATTGGAACAACTAAGTTAAAGGTCCAACAAGTGAAGACCGTCTATTAGATAAACAATAATATTAATTGATTATTATTACGTATGTTTTGCTCCATCATCCTCTTGCGGTCCATATCAGTGACATACTCCCAGACTTTGTAGACCTTTAATGCCTGCATTCGACAAACCAGTCAAGTAATGATGGGAATTTGAAGATAAAAATGAAGGCATAAATATCATCTTTCGTGAGATTATTCCCTGAGATTGATAGCTCCCCTGCATGGGAAAGTGACCAGGATATTATAAGTTAATTTACAAGCTAAGAGACATGATTTTTATAGTGGATGTAGATTTGGAAATAGAAGCATTACAACAAGACATGTAAATAAAGCACAATGAGACAAAGAAAAACTATAGAGAGGTCATTATTTTAAGTCAAACACATCAATTGAGCAATAGGAATCACGAAGCACCTTTTCATGCCTAAGGAAAAGATGTGACTGAATGTCATGTGCGTCTTGCTCAAATATATCAAAAGCTTCATTTTCGATTAGCAACTGCAAACTCCTATTCGACCAGATCACAAAGCTCGCGATGATTTTCTACCTTTACATGCACATTTGTTTTGAGATCATTAGATATGCATCCTTGCAATAGATATGGCAATAATGTCTATCCAAAAAATAAAAAATTCATATGTTCCTCCTCCATCTTACAAAGAAAATTAGTTTGACCACACTAGAAGCTCTCTGTATTCATTCTACAAATTCAAGTTTCTTGAACACTTTAACTAAAAATTTGGCAATCTACGGATTTTATGAATTGTGATTTCATATGGGACTTTTAACCAAATCATATCTCTAATCTATCTGTACTATATCTTAAAGTATTAAAACTCATAAAAGTTTTTTCCCTCTTTTGGTTTGTCTAAATGTAGAAATGCTTGTGGTAACCATTTGCAACGTAATGTATGCAGTGACTGGGACATGCAACATGCTACCACGAGGTATTGGTTAGAAAATGAGGAATCCGCAAAATTAATCTGGCAAGTGCTTTCTTAATTTGACTAGTCTCATATTGAATTGATCGATTAGACACTAATTGTTCAATACTTTACGTTGATAGAATTTTATATATGACGTACTTAAATCTAACAATTTAATGGTTGGTATGTTAAATGTGATAATAGTCGGTGACTGATTTTGCTTAGACCGAAATCTTACGTTTCTTTTTCTATGTTAAAGTTACTTATTTTGTTCTTTTCCAATTGCCACCTACCTTCTTGTTTGACATAAAACTTTGTTTTGTGCTAATCTATAATAGAATTACACTAGAAAAAAATTACTATAATTGCCTATACTTTTAGGCTATGATTGGTATATAGGAATCGAGTGCGGATGGAATTGGCATTCCTAACTCCATTCCTATATATGTTACTGGTATTAGTAAGAAAATGAATTAGTGATTCCGTAGGAATTCGTATTCCATTATAAATTGGGATCAGTGATTTCATCCTCAAAATATAGTATTTGTTATCCCTATGAGTTTTGGAGTGTTTTTTTTTTCTTGACAAATTATCCTTATAATTATATTATATAAGGCATTAATATTTTCGCAGCGTATTTGACCGAGTATTTTTTTTTATTTAAAATTTTATTTTGAATTAGTAAACAAACTGAGAACAAAATATTAATTCATTGATTTTGATATTTAGTTTTAATTTTTCATAATTCAAATTATTTCTTTGGTCCAATATTTAGACATAATTGTAGATGCATTGTGATTAAATAGATTAAATCATTTGGTTGTTCAAATGAATATATTTCTTCTCTAGAAAATACTATCTATGTATTGGTTCAATCAACAAATTAATTCTTAAGTAAATAAATAACTTTTTTGATATAGTTCTTTTAATCACATATAAGATATTTTATAAATTTGTTTTTAACCTTCTATAAGTGATTTTAGAAAATATTACTATTATACAATATATTCATATATATATATATATATATATATATATATATATATAGGGCAAACTTATCAAAATTTATTTCATTCTATTAACAAAATTTCTTTTCAATTACCAATCATGTGAATGGGGAACCAACTAAGGAATGGGGTTATTTTACTATAACACTCCATATTTGTTGCTCGTTTTTTAGAAAGAAGTTTATTAGCTTTGGTTGGGGGCATTTCTTCTACAAGGCTATTGGAACAACTAAGTTAAAAGTCCAATAAATGGAGACCGCCTATAAAAGAAATAATAATATTGACTTTTGCTCCATCATCCTCTCACGGTCCACATCAGTGATGTACTCCAAGACTTTATTGACTTTTTATACCTTGAATCGACAAAATCAGTCAAGCAACGATGGATAAAATTTTTCTTGAGATAATTATTCCCTACTTGGAAAAGTGGCGTAAGATGTGAGAAGTTAACTTACAAGCTAAGAGAGATGATTAAGGTGGATGCAGATTTGAAAATAGAAGCATTACAATGAGACATGTAAATAAAGCACAATGAGACAAAGAAAATAATATAGAGGTAGATGTTATTTTAGTCGTACGCATAATGGGTATAGGCACATTTTTTGTATCACATCTCCTTTCTATATTGGGTTGGATATGGATGAATTACTCATCTCTTTCCTGCTTTGAGTACTTATTTGGAGGTTGTCACTGCGGTTTTTCTACTGCAAATGATAGCTTTTTTTTTTTCCTAATGCTTATGATTTTTCCATAAGATCCTGCAACTTGTCACACGGTACATATATGTCCAATCTTCATCAAATTAAGGATGACTTTTATGCGCGGTTTTCTTACAGGTACATCAGGGCATTGGGCCATTTTTTTGTTGTTTATTTCATATGTTTCTGTTGCTTAAATCTATTTATGCAAGATACATTAGGGTTTGTTTTGCATATTGACAAAGATGGGAGATGTCTACATAATGATAATGTGTATTTCTTAAGATCATGCTCAAGAAAGGTAATGATGGTACAAAGAAATTAGGGGATTGGCAAACTAGACTTGCACATCTACTGCTTCCTTGGTCATAATATACTGAACTTTTGTATTTCCATTCCCGTTTTCAGGTTTTCCTTTTCTCTCAAAGACGCACCTTTGATTTTTGCAACAAAGTAAAGCTTCTATGGAGTTTTCTTTTGACCCTCAAAGTTTATCTTATCCATCAGTGATTGCTACAAGCATGTTTTTTTAAACTTATGCATTAGATAACTTTTCATCAAAAAAACTGATGCTAAGTCGAGATCATAGAATCCTGTACCATGTAGAAATTATAAGCCTCCTGAACTCTTTATGGTCTTTAAAATGATGCTTATGGTATAGTTTCTATTGTTTCCATATTGAAACCTATACATGTTGATTCAATCAATCCTTTTCAACCTCTTTTTTCCATTTTATTTTCTGATTTGGCTGAATTTTTTATTATCTGAACAACTCTAATTAATTGATAAGAGATACTTTATGTGATTCGGTGTATGTGGATGGTTAAGGGCAGCGGAAATGTTGAGGGAATGCGCTTAATGGGGAGGAAAAGTTTGATCATATTTTTAATATACAAAATATCTTATTCCTATGCTCATTTCTACAACCTTATTAGTTGTTTCTCCGATAAACAATGTTGTGACTATAATATGAGTTTTTGTCTTGTCCTTCTACATCCCTGTGATTACTCATTTGATGTGCTTATGGTCTGGATGTTTCGGCTTTCATTATAAATCACTGAAAAATGAGAAGGGCAAGAATCCAACCATATCTTGAGTTGCAGTAATCCATGAGGTTTTTGGGGACTTTGGTGATGATGAACCAGAAGAATATGCTGCTCATGATTGGATTAATGAGAAAAATATTAGTATAAAACGTTCATGTTAATATTTCTTTGTTTTCATATTAGCACATTTAGTATATGATGTTAGCTTTGTCACTCCAATATAGAGATCTCCAAAGTACAAAAAGAATTGTGCTAATGAATCCCTAGTGGAGGATATTATACTTGATGAAGATGCGCTACATGAGGCTTGAGAAAAAGGCACAAAGTCTAAACTAAATGGAAAGGCAATTGTGTCTCCTACAGGGTCACTTCTTGTTGCTTCAACAATTCCTTTGTGCTTTCCAACACGTCTCTTGAATTAGGTCAATATGATAAATAAAGGTATTCTGATTGTCCTTCAAATTTGATTGTAATGGGGAATATTAGGGAAAAATCTTCCAGTGGTTTGTCTATTTTAATGTTAGTTCGTGTTTCCCATAGTGACTGAAATTGCATGACTCTCTATCTGATGCAATATATTAATGTTTTGTAGATGTCAACTATAAATCTTTCCACCATAATTGGAATTGAGGCCAAGTAATTTGATCCTGCTACATATGTGGAAGAGGACTTTTATGTCACTGATGCATCTAGATTTAGCAGGTCTATTCCTCCTACCAAAGACATTAGCTGGAGGGAAGTCACAAATCCTGATGGAACAACTTCAGTAAGTCGTTATGTGCAACAACTATTACCAGGTTAAACTCAGGTACATGCACTATCACAAACTACACATACTTTGCATGTTCATGGTGGTTGAGTCGCATCATGCTGGCATGATAGTGATAGGACCAACTATTTGATAAATGTGGATGTTTCCCATCAAGAAATGTGCTTATACCCATTTATGCATACAACTAAAATATACCTATTTATGCATAGTAAAGTAAAATTGCACTCCAATGACGTTATTACAAAATTTTAAATATAAGGAAATAATAATATAACATATAGAATTTATATAATAATTTTATTTAATACCAATAACTTGAATTCTTTGATTAAGAATCCTAATAAGACTCAAAAGAATGAATAGGAATGTTTAATTAATCATAAATACGAAACTAATATAAAAACAATACGGATATAACAATAATAGGCATTTCGTAAAATGTTATCTTCAACTCAAAAGCATAATAACTTGTTCGTATGAGATATGACTATTATTTTTCACAATCTGTTGATGAAAAACTTAACTTTGTCAATACTCGTTTTGCATGAAATTACAAAGACATACTAACTATACCTAGAAGAACACATAGAATTACTATGAAAGGAATTAAACACTAAAGAGAAATTAAAAAAGTGTCGAGAAATTATATTTAGAAAAACAATTAGAAATCTCAAACAAATTTTTATATATAGTACATTTTTTGTGTATACATTTGTGTACGGAAACTTATTGACTATTAAGCGTAAAACCTTTAATATAGAAAAGCTAAATAAATGTAAATATTTTTTACTATATAAATTTTTTAATAATAATTATATTTTTGAAAAGTTGTATAATCTATTGTGTATCAGAAAAATGAAAAAATATTCCTACAATATAGGAATGAAAATATATCAATATGAATAACTAAAAGTAGTTGAAAAGTAAAATTTTATTATTATTTATTAATATTCTGAGGAACAATTATTTAAACATTACTTGATTTGTTCAACTTACTCAATACTATTTTTCACGAACTTAATATGTTCTTTAAACAAATATTTGCAATACATGCTATGTGTGTACATTTTAGTTGTATGCATAAATGGGTATAAGCACATTTCTTGATGGGAAACATCCACATTTATCAAATAGTTGGTCCTATCACTATCATGCCAGCATGATGCGACTCAACCACCATGAACATGCAAAGTATGTGTAGTTTTGTGATAGTGCATGTACCTGAATTTAACCTGGTAATAGTCATTGCACATAACGACTTACTGAAGTTGTTCCATCAGGATTGTGACTTCCCTCCATCTAATGCCTTTGGTAGAAGGAATAGATCTGCTAAATCCAGATGCATTAGTGACATAAAAGTCCTCTTCCACATATGTAGCAGGATCAAATTGCTTGGGGTCAATTCCAATTATGGTCGTAAGATTGATAGTTGACTTCTACTAAACATTACTATATTGCATCAGATAGGGAGTTATGCAATTTCAGTCACTATGGGAAATAAGAAGTAACATTGAAATAGACAAACCACTGGAAGATTTTTCCCTGATATTCCCCATTACAATTAAATTTGAAGGACAAATTAGAATACCTTTATTTATCATATTGGTGCTAACCCCATTAATTTACACAATAAGCTAAAAGAAAAAGAACAGTAAGGAGTTAAAGAACAACTCTTAACGCCAAATTTGTCTAATCACATCAAATTTAGGAATAAGAATAAAGTAAAATAAGAGGATTATGGGATCAGGATTTTGAATCTCTGATACATGTTAATCATTGATTTGGAATTATGGATATCAACTGCTTAAAAGTAAGAAAAAAATTGGAGTCAGAGGAATAGAAAAATAAGAAATGCTTAAACGAGGTTGAACTTTTAAGTTCAAATTCCAGGTAAAAGTAGACGCCAGATGTCATGATACAGAAATGCTATAAATTCCTTGTTATTAGCTTATAAATTAGATAAAGATTTTAGCCAACCTAAAAGTTATAAGTCACAATGAGAACAAAACATCCGATTGACCTGATTCAAGAGACGTGTTGTAAGGCACAAAGGAATTCTTGAAGCAACAAGAAGCGACCCCGTAGGAGACACAATTGCCTTTCCATTTAGTTTAGACTTTGTGCCTTTTTCTCAAGCCTCATGTAGCGCATCTTCATCAGGTATAATATCCTCCACTAGGGATTCATTAGCACAATTCTTTTTGTACTTTGGAGATCTCTATACTAGAGTGACAAAGCTAACATCATATAAAATGTGCTAATATGAAAACAAAGAAATATTAACATGAACGTCTTATACTAACATTTTTCTCATTAATCCAATCATGAGCAGCATATTCTTGTGGTTCATCATCACTAGAGTCCCCAAAAACCTCATGGATTATTGCAGCTCAAGATATGGTTGGATTCTTGCCCTTCTCATTTTCCAGTGATTTATAGTGAAAGCCGAAACATCCAGACCATAAGCACATCAAATGAGTAATCATAGAGATGTAGAAGGACAAGAAAAAAACTCCTGTTATAGTCACAACATTGTTTATCGGAGAAACAACTAATAAGGTAGTAGAAATGAGCATAGGAATAAAGACATTTTGTGTATTAAAAATATGATCAAACTTTACCTTCCCCATTAAGCGCATTCCCTCACCATTTTCGCTGCCCTTAACCATCCACATATGCATAATCACATAAAGTATCTCTTATCAATTAATCAGAACTGTTCAGATAATAAAAACTTCAGCCAAATTAGAAAATAAAATGGAAAAAAGAGGTTGAAAAGGATAGATTGAATTTACATGTACAGGATACAATATTGAAATAATAGAAACTATACCATAAGCATCATTTTAAGGACCATAAAGAGTTCAGGAGGCTTATAATTTTTACATGATACCAGATTCTATGATCTCGACATAGCATCAGTTTTTTTGATGAAAAGTTACCTAATGCATATGTTTAAAAACACATGCCTGTAGCAATCACTGATGGATAAGATAAATTTTGAGGGTCAAAAGAAAACTCCGTAGAAGCTTTACATTGTTGCAAAAATCAAAGGTGCGTCTTTGAGTGAAGGAAAGCTGAAAACCTTGATAATCTCAAACTCTAAATCAAGGAATGGAAATACAAAAGTTCATGATATTATGACCAAGGAAGCAGTAGATGTCCAAGTCTAGTTTGCCAATCCCCTAATTTCTTTGTACCATCATTATCTTTCTCGAGCATGATCTTAAGAAATAACATTATCG
Organism: Sesamum angolense; assembly: GCA_034509725.1. Lineage (NCBI taxonomy): Eukaryota > Viridiplantae > Streptophyta > Magnoliopsida > Lamiales > Pedaliaceae > Sesamum > Sesamum angolense. Next base: position 13,508,188 of record JACGWL010000009.1, read on the forward strand.
TTATGTAGACATCTCCCATGTTTGTCAATATGCAAAACAAACCATAATGTATCATGCATAAATAGATTTAAGCAACAGAAACATGTGAAATAAACAACACATAAATGGCCCAATGCCCTGATGTGCCTATAGGAAAACCGCGCATAAAATCATCCTTAATTTGATGAAGATTTGACATATATGTATCATATGACAAGTTGCAGGATCTTATGGAAAAATCATAAGCATTAGGAAAAAAAAAAGGCTATCATTTGTAGTAGAAAAAACGCAGTGACAACCTCGAAATAAGTACTCAAAGCAGGAAAGAGACGAGTAATTTATCCATATCCAACCCAATATAGACAGGAGATGTGATACAAAAAATAATCAAATAAGACACACAAAACACTAAATGTAGAAAAAGGCTAATAAGTTGACAACGAGAAATGGAGGGAGGGAATCAACACGAGACCTTTAGCTTCCAACATGATCATAATGAACACCCTTGAGCTTGCCTCTTCTGTTGACTTCTGCCCTCCTTCCCTTTTTGCTTTGCCTCGACTCTGAGGCTCCTACTCCTCATCCTTCTCATCATTAAGGGGTAAGTTAACCAATTTCACAATGAAGTCAAAACCAACAAATGCAATGTAAAACCAAGGGGAAAAAGTATGTCTTTTGAGCTTCATTTAAAACAAGAAAAGGAAATAACTATTTCAGTTGAACATGCTTCAACCAACAAAACAAAATACAACAGCAGACAACTATCATAAAACTAGATGTATAATCAATCTTTACTAGAGTTTTCTTAGTCCTGCTCAAATACTACTTACTAAACTTTTATAGTAACAAAGGGTTCAATAGACAAAGTGGCATCGATAATGCATAAACTCTGGTTCCTTACCTAGGAAAAGACCTTATGCCATATCCTCCTAAAGTACATGATGACTAATCACATGTGCAAAAGAATAATCAACTTCACTATTTTTTAACCAATTAATTGCTTTTTTTGTTCTCATGTTCATGTGTACTGGCAATCCTTTACCTCCTGCATATCGTCCTTGGGTCTCTATCCATACTCTTACAAAAGATCCAGCCAATGACATTTCCTTTACTTAATCTGTTCATTTTCTCCGCTAACTGTAGCACCAACATCTTGCTAGTCTCCCACATGTACCTCAACACAACTCAATCATTACTATGAAAGGTGTTCTCTAGTACAACTCAATTAATAGCAACTTTATTAGCAGTAAATAAATCGAATAGCTCCTGACTAGATCCAATAAAGTCAGTTCAACCTAGTAAATTGGCGAACCAATCCATTGGTGGCCCCAAAACACACTAAAAGGAACAACAAAATCCACTGTGATTCCACAGTAAAGGCTAATCATAAAAGATGAATATATAACAATAGACCGGTGCTGTATTTTTAGCATTCTGAATACTTGATTACCAATATATTCCTAGTCGGTTCTGTTTGGTTCTACTGAACAAACACCCCTAATCGAAAAGGAGAACATAGTTGATAAGACCAATTCGAGCTCGTAGCTACTAATCAAAAGAAAAAGGTGTCTTCCTCACTTGCAGTTGTAGCCATTGATACAAGAAAAAGGCATCCTCTTCACTGGTCACTGAGAATAATCGATATCAATCAAAGCCCAATCAAAGTAAAGCTTCTCCACTACTCTCAAAGCCCTATCAAAGTAAGCTATTAGCCAACGTGAAGTATTGAATCGTTAGTATTTAATCAAACAGTTAAATATAAGACTAGTCAAATTATAGAAAGCACTTCCAAGATTATCTTTGTGGATTAGTAATTTTCAAACCACTACCACGTGGTAGTGTATTGCATGTCACAACTACTGCATGTATTGCATTGTAAATAGTTTGTGCATTTGCTACACTAAGTTTGTAACAATAAATATATGCTATAAGCATACAATTATATAATAAATAATTAAGTGCAACCAAAGTGAATGTGCTCTGGAGAACAGGCCAGGCCTCTCACCACTAATCCAAGATGGGAGTTAAGCACAATGAGCAAGTTGTTTCTTGTATTATGGTGTCACCAATTAGGTTTCATGTGGAATTGAATTTTTTTATATGTGCATGTAAATTATAGAGAACTAAGATTTCAACTATATATTTTTCAATATAAAATTTGGACTCTGTGCACGGGATGCAGTGAAATAGAACCCATTTCTCCCCTTTGATGCTCTTATGTAGTTTTTGACAATGTGATTGATAGATTCACTACCCAGTACTTCCACCAGGTGGAACATCCCATAATCTATGTGATTTAGTGAATGAAAAAAGTTTGCTCATTTTAAATTCATTACCATTAACCAATGGAGGAATCTAGCAGCTAAAGCAAAATGAAGCATATCAGAGAAAGATGCAGTAGACATGATTGGAATTAGGAGCTAAAGCAAAATGAAACATATAACAAAAAGATGCATTAGAGATGGTTATCGATAACCTGCATGGGCCCATCAAGGAGCGATGATGGTAGGAGATTGCTGAAAATTCGCTCAACTCTTTAAACAAGTTGCCCGCGTTTTTGGAATCTCTTGATTAGGTTATCTATTGATACGAGTAATTTACCCAATCATTACAATTTTTGGCATAATTATTTCACCTATATATAGAAAATTGACCAATAGAATCATGCGTGAGAATGAACATATTAAAACCCTTTGGGCATTTATGGATGTAGGATGCATGGCGAAACTACCGTTTCCTTAGTTTTTTATTCTCTCTTCAACTTTCTCGATATATCTACATTTATATGGTAGTAGAGCAAGTTTATTTGACATGCACTACTTTTGCTTGTGCCTTGTTCTACTTGCACAATATTCGACCGTGAAACTTTTTTCGTCTTCCAAAATGAATTATAGACTAATATTTCTTATTGAGCATCTCTTAACTATGTTGCATTAATCTATCTATTTTTCTTATTTTTTCATATTGGAAGCAAATTCTAGACTAATATTTCCTATTGTCTCTCACATGTGTGCGTTAATCTATCTATGTTTCTTTATTTTTTCCACATTGAAAGCCAATGATTATGTCTTACATTATGGAGTAGTATGATTATCAAAAGGAATCATGGTGCATAGCGCGGTAAGAGCCCACATTGCCATAGTTATTTGAGTCGATTAGTTTGGTAACAAAGTTTGCTATTATATTAAAATTAATTACGAGATTTAAATAGCTTAATAATGCTCCTGGAGATTGATGAAAAGGTCATAGTTGTTAAAGGTGCATGGTGCACAGGTGCCCTAGAGTCATGGCACACAGCACGGTGTGCCCACATTGCCATAGTTATTAATGCGAGTCTTAGTGCGCACCATGGATAATGGAGTTGGGTTTGAAAAAGCCGCAAAGAAGGCATGCCTTATTTGTTGCGCAAAGACGCTCCTTTTGCAAGCCCAATCTTTGTTAGGAATTAGGTTGAACAGGCTATTTGCACAAAAGCAGTGCATGGAGGCGGAACTGCAGAATTCGGTGCGCATGGGCTTGGCATCGACAATGGCGCAAGGAGACGGCGGCTCGGGTTAGGGCTAGGTGGGTAAAGCAGCGGTGTGAGTTAGGGTTTCTCAGCCCTTTGTTTTCAATGAATAAATGTATATAATATATATTGTTAGGACTATAGTAGAATTACAAACATGGTATGGTGTGATTGAACTTTCTACCAAACAAATCAACTACAAATCTTCGAATTAATCTTCTAACAATATTTAATTATTTGTGGATTATTGATTTTAAAAGATATTAATGCATAAATATATAATTTATTTCTATAAATATGTTTCGTTCTTTAAAAGGTGTGTCATGTTCTATGGATCCAAGGGACCTCCACACTGTGCGACTTTAACAACTATGCACAATGCAAATTTGTATAAATAAAGAAGAGTCCAAGAAATGCAAGATCACTAAATAAATCCTACATATTTATAAAAAAGTCAATCATCTAACTCCGCTGCTTAATACGTATTAAGAAGGGATAGAATTTGTTATGAAGACACAAAGAGACGAATAAATTTGAAAGGTTTTCTCTTCTTCCTTTTCAGCTTTTTTTTGTTTTCTTCTTTACAAAAACATAAATCAAATGCTAGGCTAGCTGAGCCCAACCTTATTTAAACTGGTCGAATAATCTTTAAAAAAATGGGTTTTAGCATAATTTTTGTATCTTGGGCTTTCAAAAGACATGGCATCGCGCCACAGAAAAGGTGCGATATGACATGCCTTCTGTGCACCTTTTACAAGCCCAACGCGATTTTACAAAAATTTAGATGGCTTGGACCATGGAACACTTTTTACAACTATGCAAAATATCTATCAAGAGCTCAAGTCTAGATTATTTTTAATTTTTTCATTATTGTTCATTAAGAAGGATTATTTGATGAAATTCCTACTTATTAGGGAATTAACTAAGGTAGGAGATTTCACGTGTTGAAGGATTAAGATGGACTCATGATCACAATGTGGAAGAATGCTTGACAAATTTTGGGACTTGGTACGGTGTAAAACGATACTAAAAACTGAATACCGAATTTTTAAGAAAAAAAATCTAAACACCGAACTAAATTTTTTGATTTGGTTTAGGTGCTAATAAATTTTCACTTTCGACTCAATTTAATCTGTACCGAATAATAAACACCCTAGTCATAGGTCCAATTTTTGGTTGGGTCTTCGCAACCAAGCTTCCTTCTTCTTTGGGCTTCAATTCTTAGGCATCAAGACTTTTCTTTTTAGGTCTAGCTAGCACTTCAAATCGCTTGATCCATTAAATCTTCATTAGTGTTTAAGCTATGTTGGTACCATATTGAAAAATGAGAGATGGGCTGACCCACTGCAATGGGGGGAGAGTCCTTGAACCAATCTTCAATTTGAACGAAGTGGGATTTAAGCTCCAAAATGGATCTTAATTGGGTTGCCCATTTATAGCACAAAACGTTCGCCTTGTGTGGTTTTGGGCTCCTTTCATTATACCATTTTATTTTATCCTTCATTTTATATGTAAGGTACTTATTCTTCTTCCTTCTTCATTTACTTCAGTCATTTCCATCCTCATTGTTAAGGAACTGCTGTTATTATGATGAATTTGAACAACATTCAAATAACATTTACCCATGGCAACAGGAATTTATCAATTTACTCATTTTATGCTATTCAAGCTTCATCAGTTAGCTTCACAAGGTTTAGGATATTACATAGAGATTTTCAAGTTTGAGGCGTGTCATAGTATTACATGTTTCAATATTTCCATAACCAAACAAGTGACGCCTCAGTGGCGTGCAATTACAAAGATAGGGCATCTTTGTATTGTTAATATGTAGCTTTATGACCTTTTAATCAACTAAATTCCAATTTATACCTCCTCAGAAATAAGGTATTCCTTCTCGATCTATTTCGTACTTACCAATGATGAGATTTTTAGTTTAAAGGGACTAAACGATTATGATGCTTATCGACCAATGATTACAAACTAAAAAAATTACTATAGTTGTCTACTTTATTACTGAATACTTAAAGGTTAAATTTGGATCATTAGAGAATATATTTCAAATGAGTCCATATCAAAAGTACCATAGTTCAAAACAAGAGTTGAACGATTTAAGACTTTCTAATATAGAATTATTTAAACAAATTCAAATGATTTATTATTAGAGATCCGAAATCCCTACCTTCAAATTCATTAATTCAAACACAGCAAATAGAAGTTGGAATCTCTCCGCATCTAAGGATTTTAGCATCATGCAACACAATGTGACACCCAGAGAAAAGCTAAGACGATAAATGCTCAAATATTTTGACTTCTGATCATGAAGGGGAACATTCAGAAACATTTAATTATATTGAGAAGTTATCACTAACCTCAGCTTCAACTTTTGAATCCTCATAAGGTTCTTCTTCCTTTTGAAGCATTTCCTCTACGTTCCTATGTGTTGCGGAACCCTCAACACTCTCATCTTCAAGGAGGTGTAATAGGGCGACGATGCTGAATTCTCATATTTTTTTGGTCCCTGTAAACCTTGAATGTTAAAATCATTTTAGAAGAAAACACATAATTTTAGCCTCATGCAGGTTATTTTACTATAGATCGCATAATTTAATAATTTTAGCATAACACTCTCCATATCGTAATGACACAATAAATTTGGCACAACACTTTATATCTGTTGCTAACTTCTCATAAAGATGTTTATTAGCTTTGGTTTTAGCATTTCTACCTAAAAATTCGAAAAACTAAGTTAAAAATCCAACAAATGGAGACCGCCTATTAAATGAATAGTAACACTAACGGTTGTCATTACCGTTTCCTTTTGCTCTTTCATCCTCTGAGGGTCCACATCAGTCACGTACTCCGGGGAGCTTTTTATGCATTGAATCGACAAAACCAGTCAAAATGGAATTTGAAGATACGGAAGAAGGCATAATCATCAACTTTCTTGAGATTTTTCCCTGAGATTGATAGCCCCTACATAGGAAAGAGATGCAAGATATGAGAAGTTAACTTACCAGGTAATTTTTATGGATGCCGATTTGGAAACAAAGCATCACAATGACACATTTAAATAAGGCACAAAGAGACAAAGTTGAAATTATAAAAAGGCCATTCTTTTAAGTCAAACACATCAATTGGGCAATATCAATTAAGAAGCACCTTTTCATGCCTAAGGAAAAGATATGACTCAATGTCCTGTGCGTCTTGCTCACATATACCAAAAAGCTTCATTTTCGATTAGCAATTGCAAACTCCCATCGGACCAGGTCACAAAGCGCGCATTGCTTTCAACTGCACATGCACATTTTTTTTAGATCATTAGATATGCATGTCTAATCCAAAAAAAAAAAGTCACATGTTCCTCCGACATACAAAGAAAATTAGCTCTACCACATTAGAAGTTGTCTATATTCATTGAACAACTTCATACTTCCTGAACACTTTATCTAAAATTTGGCAATATACTGATTTGTGAATTGTGACTTCATGTGGGCCTTTTAATCAAAATATATTTATAATCTATCTATACTATATGTAAATATATGAATGCTCGTAAAAGTTTCTTTCCTTTTTTGGGCCCTAAATTAACCTTACAATATTATGATACTAAGGGAGAAAACATAAAATAATATATTTATTTGATTCCTATTAATTATTTTTATATTTAATAATCCCTATTAATAGTTTGGAAATTATATCCATAATGTAATATGGTGAAATGAGTAAAAGAATAGAGGAAATTGGGAGGGCATGCACTTTTATCTCTATCTCTATCTTTATTATTTCAAAAGCATAAACGTGTTTTAAGTATCCAGTGAGACTAAAATGTCTTAAAATATTATTCACGGCAATATTTATGTAAATCAGCATTATTTTCTTAGATAAAAGTGTGTAAGTTAATAATGTGTGTTAGTTTTAAATATTGAATGGAAACTTTGATTTGCAATAAGATTTTATGAGTTCATTAAACCTATATAGATGTTTTTGTAGAATAACCATATTTCATAATTGGTTTTCTAAATTAATCTTCATGCATGTATATGCATATTTATTTTAAAACGTTTATATACCTATTCACATCTATATGTACGTATTATATATGTTCCGTATATGATTAATTAATATTAATACATATATATTCTATACAGACAAACGCATATATATAAGTACAATTAAGTTTGAAATGTTTCGTAACTTATTGCGAATATATAAATATAGAGAAAACTGTTCCAGGTGAATTGAATTAAATTCAAAAAACTAGACAAATTTCATACAAAAAACATAGTATTACAAAGATATTATACTTAAAATTTAGATCTAAGTCAAAAAAAATATTTATAATCCTTTTATCAAATGCAATTGATAAGTGAACAAAAAATAATCTCTTTCTTTTTTTCTTTCCATCTCTACATCGATCATGGGATAAAAAATAATATATATCGTATCATTCATTATGATATCTTATGAAAACTTTAGCGTAAAACTTAAAGTTCAATTATTACTAGATGGAATACTACTTTAGCATAAAACTTTTTATTTTTATTTTTCCCTTTTGTTGTATTCTATGCATTATGCAAATTATTCATAAACAAAAAGTCAAAATAATATTATATTTTCAATAGAAGAGATACTAAAATAACAATAAGTTGTTACAACAAAGTGAATTTAGAATGAAAGATAAGGAATTAGTACATAAAATAAAATTTGGAAAGTTTCTACCAGATTCAAACTCATGATTATGTTATTGCTGATAATCATACCTATTACTCTCTTTCTTTTTAAGAGTAGTTCTACAAGTTTAGTATGTAGCTTTAGGTGTTGTGCATTGCTCATAAGAAACTTTTATCACGATACTGGAATTTTATATTTCAATTCTTACTTCTTTATTAGTGCATTTCATTTATCATGAATGAATGAAATTTTTAATTGTATTTCTTATTGTAAATAATATTCTTTATGTTTAATGCTGGTAGTCTTTCCTAGTAAAGTAAAATTGCATCCATTGACTTTATTAGAAAAATTATAAATATCAAGAAATAACAATTCAACATATAAAATTTTATAATAAATTTAATACCAATAACTTGAATTCTTTGTTTAAGAATCTAAATAACACTCAGAAGAACGAATGGGAAAGTTTAATTAGTCATGAATTCAAAACTAATATAAAAGAATATGGATAATAATAATAGGCATATCGTGAAATATTATCTTTAACTCAAAAACATAATAACTTGTTCGTTGATTATTAATTATTTTCCACAATTTGTTAATGAAAAACTTAAATTTGTCAATATTATTTTGCATAAAATTAAAAATATAATAATCATACCTAGAAGTACACATAGAACTATTACAAAAAGAATTAACACTAAAGAAAATTAATAAAGTGTCAAGAAATTATATTCAGAAAAGCAATTAGAATCTCAAGCAAAATTTTTATATATAGTACATTTTTGTGTGCTCAGTTGTGTGCAAAAAGATACTGACTAACGATGGTAAACCTTTAATATTGAAAAGCTAAAATGAATATAAATATTTTTTAGCATAAAATTTTTTGAATAATAATTATATTTTTTAAAAAGTTGTATAATCTATTATGTACCATAAAAATAAAAAAATTCCTACAAAATGTCTATGAAATATATTAATCTGAATAACGAAAAGTAGTAGCAAAATAATTTTTTATTATTATTTTTATTCTTGGTCACAATTACCTAAGCATTACTTGATTCATTGAATTGAGTTTAAAGAACATTTGCAATACATGCTACATGTGTACATTTTACCAGTATGCATAAATCGGTATATGCACATTCTTTAAAGAAACATCCACATTTATCAAATAATTCATGCTAGCATGAAGCAACCCAACCACCATTAACATGCAAAGTTTGTAGTTTTGTGATGGTGATGTGCCTGTGGTTTAAACTATTAGTTGTTGTTCCATATAATGACTTACTGAAGTTGTGCCATCAAGATTCCAGACTTCCTCCTGTGAATGATGTTGGTAGGAGGAATAAGCCTGCTAACTCCGAATGCATCCATGACATAAAAGTCCTCTTTCACATCCGTAGCAGGATCAAATTGATTGGGGTCAATCCCAATTATGCTGGAGAGATTGATAGTTGCTATCTGCAAAACATTAATATATTGCATCAGATAGGGAGTTGTGTAATTTCATTCACTATAGGAAACAAGAAGTAACATTTAAAAAGCAAAGCATTGGAAGATTTTTTTTCCTAATGTTTCTCACTACAACCAAATTTGGAGGACCATAAGAATACCTTCGTTTATCATATTGGCTCTAATCACATCAATTTAAGCAATAAGCTCAAAGAGGATAGGATGGTAAAGAGTTCAAGAGTGCTCTTAACATCAAATTTGCCTAATCACATAGACTTAAGGAATAAGCTGAAAGAAAAGTAAGAGGATTAGGAGATAAGGATTTTGAATCTCCAATACAGCGTTATTCACTAATTTGGACTTATGGGTATCATCTCCTCCGAATATTTTAGTTATTTCAGATCTAAGCTAAATATCCACCCCTAATTCGAGTTCGTCAATCCAAATACAACCTAATGACAGATTATTGAACAAGTAATGAGTACACTTGTATGACATGAGAATAACTAGAATGAAGACAATAAATAATTTCCTCACTGCATATTATTTTAGGGTAACACGCAAGCAAACGCTGGACGAGAAGAATTTTGGATATTTTTTCTGTTTACTTCATAAAAATCACATTAGTATAGGAAATAAAACAAATAAAATCCTATTTTAGAGGAGAAGGCTTCAAAAATAAAACAAACAAATAATAATTTCCTACTGCATATTGTTTTAGGGTAACACACAAGCAAACGCTGGATGAGAAGAATTTTGGATATTTTTCTGTTTACTTCATAAAAATCACATTAGTATAGGAAATAAAACAAATAAAATCTCATTTCAGAGGAGAAGGGTTCAAAATTAATATTAAGTTAGAGAAAACACTCCTCCTTCCATAAGCAACTTAAGGAAACAAAAATACAAAACACATGAAAATCATGAAAAGATGGTTGCAGGTTTTCCACAAAATCGAACTAAGACATTCGAGCTATACAATGAAATGCTTAAAAGGATTAGGTGTAACTACATACATGACTACATGTAGAAGTTTGTTTCATTGTTACGTGAAACTATTCTCTAATTAACTGCATACTTGGCTATTAGACTATAAATTATAAAAAGATTATAGCAAACTTAAAAGGCATAAGCCTCAATGAGAGCAAGACATAAGATTGACCTGATCCGGGTGAGGTAATGGTATGCGCAAAGGAATGTCAGACGCCACAAGAGGCGACCCTGCAAGAGGCACAACTGCTTTTCCCTTTAGTTTGGTCTTCATGCCTTCTTCTTCACTCATTCGCAAATCATCTCCTATTGGTACTTTGGACATCTCATCTTCATTCTCCATTGGGGATTCATCAGCATAATTCTTTCTGTACTTTAGAGATCTCTATATTAGAGTGACAAAGTTAACATAATTAGTATCATAAACTAGTACCACAAAGAAATAGTAATGATTAAGGTCTTCTACTAACATTTTTTTCGTTAACCCAATCATGGCTGCATATTCTTCTTCATGTTCACCTTCACCAGTGTCCCCAAAAACCTCATGGAAACTGAAGATAGAGCTGGATTCTTGCCTTTCTCATTTTCCAGTGATCTATAATGAAAGCCAAAACATCCAGACCATAAGCACAACAAAGGAGTAATCACAGGGACGCATGTTTTAGAAGGACATCAAATGAGTAATCACAGGGATGAAATTCTAGAAGGACAAAACACCTATTGAATCACAACATCAAGTTTACCCAAAAAACAAGGATAAGGTAGTTGAAATAAGTGTAGGAGCGAAGACTTTTTTACAAGAAAAATATGATCAAACTTTTGCTTCCCCATTAACCACCTTCCCTCACCATTTTCGTTGCCCTTAACTATCACACACACATAATCATAGCATTTATCTCTTATCAACTAATCATAACTGTTTAAATAATAAAACATTCAGCCTAATTAGAAAATAAAAAGGAAAAAAGAGGTTGAAAAGGAACTGATTGATTCTAAATGTATAGCTTACAATATGCAAACCATAGAAAACATACCATAAGCATCACTTTAAGAACCAAAGAGTTCAGGAGGCCTATAATTTCTACAAGATAAAGGATTCTGTGATCTCACCATGGCATCAACTTTTCTGATGAAAAGTTACGTAATGCATAAGTTTAAAAGCACTTCAGCAATCATGATGGATGCGATCAAGTTTGAGAATCAAAAGAAACTCCACAGAAGCTTTACATTGTTGCCAAAATGGTGCATTTTTTAGCGAAGGAAAGCTGAAAAACTTGATAAATCTGAAACTCTAAATCAGGAAATGAAAATACAGAAGTTCAAGATATTATGACTGGGGAAGCAGTAGATGTGCAAGTCTAGTTTGCCAATCCCCTAATTTCTTTATACCATCATTACCTTTCTCGAGCATGATCTTAAGAAATACACATAATCATTATGCAGAGATCTCCCATATTTGTTAATATGCAAAACAAACCCTAACGTACCATGCATAAATGGATTGCAACAGAAACATGTGAAATAAACAGCACATAAATGGCCCAAGCCCTGATGTGCCGGTAAGAAATAGTGCATAATAGTTATCCTTAATTTGATAAAGATTGGACATCAAGTGTATCATATGACAAGCTGCAATTTCTTATGCAAAACCATAAGCATTAGAAATTAAAAAAAAGGGGGTTATAATTTGCAATTGCAAAACGTGGTGACAACCTCCAAATAAGTATTCACGAGAGGAAAGAGAAAAATAAGTTATCCACATTTTACTACCATATAGACAAGCAATGTGAAAGAGAAAAATAATCAAACAAGACACACAAAACACTAAATGTAAAAAAGTTAAAAAGTTGACAGCAAGAAATGAAGGAGAGGTGCTCAGCACAAGACCTTAAGCTTCCAAGATGATCATAATGAACACCCTTGAGCTTGCCTCTTCTGTTGACTTCTGCCCCTCCTTCCCTTTTGGCTTTGCCTTCATTCTCACACTTCTGCTCCACATCCTTCTCATCGTTAGCAGTAAATCAACCAATTTCAAAATGAAGTCAAAACGAGATAATGCAATGTAAAAGCAATGGGAAAAAATATGTCTTTTGAGATTAAAACAAGAAAAGGAAAAACTATTACAGTTGAACATGGTTCAACCAACAAAACAAAATTCAACCATGGACAACAACTATGATAAAAAAGAGTGGATAATCCATCTTTGTTGGAGTTTTCTTACTCAAATACTACTTATAGTATCTTTCATAGTAACAAGGGGTTCAATAGACGTATCGATAATGCATAAACCCGGTTCCTTGCCCAGGAACATATCCAATGCCATACACCTAAAATACATGATGTTCTCCTTCACTCCATCTGTTGATGTTCTCATCAACACATAATGTTCTCCAATAACTGTAGCACCAATTGCTTGTTGGCTCTCTAAGCTTTCTCCACATGTGTCTCAGCATAACTCAATCATTACTCTGAAAGGTGCTCCCTAGTACAACTTGATTCATAACAACTTTATTAGAAGAAAATAAATCAAGCAGCTCATAACTAGATCCGAAAAAGTCAGTTCAAACTAGTAAACTAGCAAGCCAATCCATTACTGGCCCCAGAACAAACTAAAAAGAACAAAGAAATCAACCATGATTCCACAATAAAGAATAAACCAAAGTGAATGCGCCCTCGAGAACAGACCACACCTCTCGCCTCTAATCTAGGACGGGAGTTAACCACAATGAGCAAGTTGATTCTTGTATTATGGCATCACCAATTAGGTTTCATGTGGAACTGAATTCTTCATATGTGCAGGTAAAATTATTTTTCATAGAGAATTAAGATTTCAACTATATATTTTCAATATAAAGTTTGAACTTTGTGAATGGGATGCAGTGAAGTAGAACCCATTTCTCACCTTTGGTGCTCTTACGTAGTCTTTCACAAAGTGATTGATAGATTCACAAGCTAGTACTTCCACCTAGTGGAACATTCCATAATCTATCTGACTTGGTGAATGAAAAAATTCTGCCCGAGTCTGAATTCATTTCCTTTATTAACCCATGGAAGAATTTAGCAGCAAAAGAAAATGAAGCATATCAGAGAAAGATGCAGTAGAGTGGTTGGTATTTGAGAGTTAAAGTAAAATAAAACATATAAGAGAAATATGCAGTAGAGATGGTTATCCATAACCTGCATGGGCCCATCAAGGAGCGATGGTGCTAGGAGATTGCGGGAAACTTGTCAACTCTTTAAATGAGATGCCCCCATTTTTGGAATCTCTTGATTATGGTATCTATTGATACCAGTAATTTACTCAATCATCACAATTTTTGTCATAATTATTTCACCAATATATAGAAAATTGACCAATAGAATCATGCGCACGAGAGAATGAAGATATTTAAACCCTTTGGGCATTTATGGATGCAGGCTGCATGGCGAAACTATATTTTTCTTTGCTTTTTATTCTCTATTCAACTTTCTCGATATATCTAAATTTAATATGGTAGCAGAGCAAGTTTATTTGACATGCACTACTTTTGCTTTTGTCTTGTTCTACTTGCAGAATATTTGACCATGCAACTTTCGCCGTCTTCCAAAATGAATTATAGACTAATATTTCCTATTGAGCATCTCTTAACTTACGTGCATTAATCCATCTATTTTTCCACATTGAAATCCAATTCTAACTAAATTTCCTATTGTCTCTCAACATGCGTGCGTTAATTTATCTGTGTTTCTTTATTTTTCCACATTGAAAGCCAATGGTTATGTCCTACTATTTTATGGAGTATTATGATTGTCAAAAGGAATTTTCTTGAAGATTCTCATTTTTTTTCAAGTTGAATACTTCATATATTGCATGCTATGGCGAGTGTTGAGAATCAAGAAATCAATTTTATTTATTTCAAAATATGCACCTAATTGGGGGTTTTGTAATTTGTTTATTGTAATTTTGATTAAGGAGCGATTTGCATTATATGGATTATTTTATCACATGATTATTAGGTGATCTATGTCCAGGTCACTGGGGTTATCATAACTAAGAGATAACAAATATATTTTGCCGTTTGAGCTTAAATGTAGGCCGATGGCCGAACCTAAGCTCTTCAGTTTTCTAAATGCATATAAACTTCTACATTTTCATATTAAAGTATTTTAAACTAAGAACCATCTAAAGCTTATGTTGCACTACATTAAAAAAGTTGAACATCTGCAATTAGAGTCGATTACTTTGGAAGAAAAGCTCGCTATTATATTGACATCAATTACTAGATTTAAATAGCTTAGTAATCTCTTGGAGATTGATGAAAATGATCATAGTTTTTAAAGTTGCATTGTGCATCATGGCACAGAAGTGCCGAGTCATGGCGCACAACACGATAAGCGCCCACATTGCCTAGTTATTTGAGTCGATTAGTTTCGTACAAAAGCTTGCTATTATATTGAAATCAATTACAAACTTAATAATGCTCCTAGAGATTGATGAAAAGATCATACTTGTTAAAGGTGCATGGCGCAAAGGTGCCTTAGAGTCATGGCACACAGCGCGGTGCGCGCCCACATTACTATAGTTATTAATGCTACACGCCTTAGTGCGCACCATGGCGCAAAATAGAGCTGGGCTTGCAAAAGTCGCAAGGAAGACACACCTTATTATGTTGCGCAGAGGGGTGCCATTTGCGAGCCAAGTCTTTTTTAGGGGTGGGCTGAAGGAAGTTTTACTTCTGGGTGGTGCCAGGCTATGCGGACAGATGCAATTCATGGAAGCACAATTGCTGAATTCGATGCACATGGGCCTGCGTTTGGCAGTGGTGCAGTGGAGACGGCGGGGCGCAGGTTAGGGCTATAGTAAAATTACAAACATGGTATGATGTGATTGAACTTTCTACCAATAAGATCAACTACAAATCTCTGAATTAATCTTCTAACAATATTTAATTGTTTGGGCATTATTGATTTTAAAAGATATTGATGCATAAATATATAAGTTATTTCTATAAATATGTGTGTTGTGCTTTATGGAGATTTCACGTGTTGAAGCATTAAGATGCACTCATGATTGCAATCTAGAAGAATGCTTGACAAATTTTAGGACTTGGTACAATCTAAACCACACTAAAAGTGACAAGAAAATTAAAATCAAATGCTGAACTAAATTTTTCGTTTGGTTTAGGTACTAAATTTTCGCCTTCGACTAGATTTAGTAAGTATACCGAATAGTAAACACCCGTAATCATACGTCTAATTTTTTGTTGGTTCTTCCGCACCAGGCTTCCGTCTCTTTGGGCTTCAATTCCTAGGCCTCAAGACTTTACTTTTTAGGTCTAGCTAGCACTTCAAATTGCTCGATCCATTAAATCTTCATAAGTGGTTAAGCCATGTTGGTACCATTGAAAATGAGAGATGAGTTGATCCACACTAAAAGTAGACAAAAAATTAAAATCAAATGCTGAACTAAATTTTTCGATTTGGTTTAGGTACTACCAAATTTTCGCCTTCGACTAGATTTAGTAAGTATACCGAATAGTAAACACCCGTAATCATACGTCTAATTTTTTGTTGGTTCTTCCGCACCAGGCTTCCGTCTTCTTTGGGCTTCAATTCCTAGGCCTCAAGACTTTACTTTTTAGGTCTAGCTAGCACTTCAAATTGCTCGATCCATTAAATCTTCATAAGTGGTTAAGCCATGTTGGTACCATTGAAAATGAGAGATGAGTTGATCCACACTAAAAGTAGACAAGAAAATTAAAATCAAATGCTGAACTAAATTTTTCGATTTGGTTTAGGTACTACCAAATTTTCGCCTTCGACTAGATTTAGTAAGTATACCAAATAGTAAACACCCGTAATCATACGTCTAATTTTTTGTTGGTTTTCCGCACCAGGCTTCCGTCTTCTTGGGCTTCAATTCCTAGGCCTCAAGACTTTACTTTTAGGTCTAGCTAGCACTTCAAATTGCTCGATCCATTAAATCTTCATAAGTGGTTAAGCCATGTTGGTACCATTGAAAATGAGAGATGAGTTGATCCACTGCAATGGGGGGGGGGGAGTCCTTGAACTAATCTTCAATTTGAACAATTGGGATTTAAACTCCAAATTGCATCTTAATTGGGTTGCCTATTTATACCACAAAAGGTTAACATTTGATTTTATCTTTCACATTACATATAAGGTACTTATTGTTCTTTCTTCTACATTTACTTCAGTCATTCCCATTGTATTGTTAAGGAACTATTGTTATTATTGTGAAGTTCGACAATATTCAAATGGCATTTACCCATGTCAATGTGAATTTATTGATTTACTCATTTTATCAAGCTTCATCTGTTAGCTTCACAAGGTTTAGCATATTACCTAGATTTCCATAACCAAACAAGTGATTACTCAATGGCATGCAATTACAAAGATAGGGCATCTTTGTATTGTTAATATGTAGCTTTTTGACCTTTTAATCAACTAAATTCCGATTTATACCTCCTCAAAAAGAAGATATGCCTTATTGATGTGTTTCGTACTTACCAATGATGAACATTTCAGTTTAAATGGACTAAAAGATGGCATCGCTTGTCGACCAATGATTACAAAAAGAAAAAAAAGACCAATTGTCTACTTTATTACATAATACTTAAATGTTAAATTTGGATGGAAAGATTTAGAGAAAATATTTCAAATGAGTCCATATTTAAAGAACAATAATCTCAAAACAAGAGTTAAAGGATTTAAAATTTTCTAATATGGAATTATTCAAACAAATTCAAATGGTTTTTTATTATAGATCTTCAAAATTTATCAGTAAATAGAAGTTGGAATCTCACCATATCCAAAGGATTTTATCGTCATGCAACATAATGTGATACCCAGAGAAAAGCTAAGATGATGAATGCTCAAATATTTGAACTTCTAAATATGAAGGAGAACTTTCTCGAGCATTTAATTATGCAGAAAAGTTATCACTAACCTCAGCTTTTACTTGTGAATCCTCATAGATTCTTCTTCAAAATAATTCAAATTTGAAGTCACGGAAGAAGGCATAACTATCATCTTTCTTGAGATTAGTCCTTGAGATTGATAGATCCCCTACATAGGAATGTAACACAAGATATGAAAAGTTAAATTTCAAGCTAATTGAGATGATTTTTCCGTGGATGCCGATTGGAAACAAAAGCATTACAATGTGATATTTAAATAAGGCCAAAGAGACAAAAGGGAACTATAGAGAGGCAATTCTTTAAGTCAAAAGCATCAATTGGGCAGTAGCAGACAAGAAGCACCTGTTCATGCCTAAGAAAAGGATATGACGCAATGCCCTGTGCATCTTGCTCATATATACCAAAAGCTTCTTTTCCTATTAGCAATTGCAAACTCCCATCTGACCAGGTCACAAAGCTAGCTTTGCTTTCAACCTGCACATGCACATTTGTTTTTAGATCATTAGATATGCCTGCTTTCTATAAATATGGCAATAAAATATAATAAGAAAGAAAATAGTCATATGTTCCTCCGACTTACAAAGAAAATTAGCTCTGCAACATCAAAAGCTCTCTATGTTCATTCCAGAGCTTCAAATTTCTTGAACACTTTAAATTTGGTAATCTACTGATTTTGTGAATTGTGATTTCATTTGGGACTTTTAACCAAAACATAATTATAATCTATACTATATTTAATAGTATGAGTACTCATAAAAGCTTCTTTCTTTCTTTGGGCCCTAAATTAACCTTACAATATTATTATATTAAGGGAAAAAAATAAAGTAACATATTTATTTGATTCCTGTTAATTATTTTTATATTTAATAATCCCTATTAATTAGTTTGGACATTATCTCCATAATGTAATAAGGTGAAATGAGTAAAAGAATCAGGGAAATTGGGAAGGCATGCACTTTTGTCTCTATCTTAATCTTTATTATTACAAAAGCATGAAGGATTTTTAAGTATCTAATGAGACTATAATGTCCTAAAATATTATTCGTAGCAATATTGAATGGAAACTTTGATTTGCAACAAGATTTTATGAGTTCATTAAACCTATATAGATATTTTTGTAGAATAACTATATTTCATAATTGGTTTTCTGAATACATCTTCATGCATGTATATGCATATTTATGTTAAAACATTTATATAGGTATTCACATCTATATGTACTTATATATATGTTCCATATATAATTAATATTTATATTAATATACATATATATTCTACACACAAATGCATATATATACGTACAACTAAGTTTGAAGTGTTCTATATTTCGTAACTTATTGTGAATATATAAATATAGAGAACATAGTTCCAAGTGAATTGAATTACATTAAAAAGCTAGACAAAGTTCATGCAGAAAACATAGTATTAAAAAGATACTATATTTAAAATTTAGACCTAAGCAAAAAAAGTACTTATAATTTTTTTATCAAATGCAATTGAGAAGTGAAAAAAAATAATCTCTTTTCTTTTTTCTTCGCTTCCCCACATCAATCATGGGATGAAAAATAATATATCGTATGATTCGTTAAGATATCTTATGAAAAATAATATATTGTACATTGCTTATAAGAAACTTGTATCACGATACCGGAATTATATATATTTCAATTTCATATTTTTTCATTAGTGCATTTCATTTTGACATGAATGAATTAAATTTTTAATTGTATTTCTTATTGTAAATAATAATCTTTGTGTTCAATGCAAGTAGTCTTTGCTACTAAAGTGAAATTGCATCCCATTGATGTTGTCACAAAACTTTTAAATGTAAGGAAATAACAATTCAACATATAGCATTTTTATAATAATGTTATTTAATACAATTAACTTCAATTCTTTGATTAAAAATCCTAATTATAATCAAAAGAACGAATAGGAAAGTCTAGTTATTAATGAATACGAAACTAATATAAAAGAATATGGATAATAATAATAGGCGTTTCGTGAAATATTATCTTTAACTCAAAACATAATAATTAGACCTAAAAGAACACATCTAACTAGTATGCATAAATGGGTATATATACATTTCTTCATGGGAAACATCCACATCTATCAAATAGTTGATCCTGTCACTAGTTCATGCCAGCATGACGCAACCCAACCACCATCAACATGCAATGATTTGCAGTTTTGTGATAGTGCATGTGCTTGTATTTAAACTGTTAGTAGTTGTTCCATATAATGACTTACTGAATTTGTGCCATCAGGATTCGTGACTTCTCTCCAGCTGATGATGTTGTTAGGAGGAATAAGCCTGTTAACTCCAAATGCATCAGTGACATAAAAGTCCTCTTCCACATACGTCGCAGGATCAAATTGATTGGGGTCAATTCCAATTATGCTGGAGAGATTGAGAGTTGCCATCTGCAAAACATTAATATATTGCATCAGATAGGGAGTCGTAGAATTTCATTCACTACGGGAAACAAGAAGTAACATTGAAATAGACAAAGCATTGGAAGATTTTTTTCCTAATGTTTCTCATTACAACCATATTTGAAGGACCATAAGAATACCTTCATTTATCATATTGTCTATAAATCACATCCATTTAAGCAATAACCTAAAACAGAATAGGATGGTAAGGAGTTCAAGAGTGGGTCTAAACATCAAATTTGCCTAATCACATTGACATTAGGAATAATATCAAAGAAAAGTAAGAGGATTAGGAGATAAGGATTTTGAATCTCCAATACAACATTATTCACTGATTTTGATTTATGGGTATCAACTCCTCCGAATATTTTAGTTATTTGAGATATAAGCTAAATATCCACCCCTAATTCAAGTTCAAAAATCCAAATCCAAATACAACCTAATGATAGATTTTATTGAACAAGTAATGAGTACAATTGTATGACAAAAGAATAACTAGAATGAAGACAATAAATAATTTCCTCACTGCATATTGTTTAGGGTGACACGCAAGAAAATGCTGGACGAGAAGAATTTTGGATTTTTTTTCTGTTACTTCATAAAAATCACATTAGTATAGGAAATAAAACAAATAAAATCTTATTTCAGAGGAGAAGGCGTCAAAAGTACTCTTAAGTTAGTGAAAACACTCCTCCTTCCATATGCAACTCAAGGAAACAAAAATGCAGAACACATGAAAATCATTAATGATGGTTGCAGGTAAACCGAACCAAGCAATTCGAGCTATACAAAGAAACGCTTGAAAGGAATAGGCGTAACTGCATACATGTAGAAGTATGTTTCATTGTTACATGAAACTATTCTCTAATTAACTGCATACTTGGTTATTAGACTATAAACCATATAAAGATTTTAGCAGACTTAAAAGTCATAAGCCTCAATCAATGAGAGCAAGACATAAGATTGACCTGATTCGGGCAAGGTGATGGAAAGCGCAGAGGAATCTCAGACACCACAGGAGGCGACCCCGCAGGAGGCACAACTGCTTTTCCCTTTAGTGTGGTCTTCGTGCCTTCTTCTTCACTCTCACGCAACTCATCTTCTTTTGGTACTTTGGAGATCTCATCTTCATTCTCCACTGGGGATACATCAGCATAATTCTTTTTGAACTTTTGAGATCTCTATATTAGAGTGACAAAGTTAACATAATTAGTGTCATAAACTAAATGTGTTAACATGACCACACAGAAATAATAATGATTAAGGTCTTACTAACACTTTTCTCATTAATCCAATCATGAGCTACATATTCTTCTGGTTCACCATTACCAGTGTCCCCAAAACCCTCATGGATTACTGCAGCTGAAGATAGAGCTGGATTCTTCCCTTTCTCATTTTTCAGTGATCTATAATGAAAGCCAAAACATCCAGAACATAAGCCATCAAATGAGTATTCACAGGGATGAAAGTTTTAGAAGGACAAGACCAGAGCTCTTGTTTGAATTACAGCATCAAGCTTACCCAACAAAACAAGGATATCATAATTGAAATAAGTGTAGGAACGAAGACACTTTTTATAAGAAAAATATGATCAAACGTTTGCTCCCCATTAAGCACCTTCCTCAGAATTTCCATTGCTCTTAACCATCCACACACACATAATCACACAATATATCTCTTATCAACTAATCATAACATTTCAAATAATAAAACATTCAGCCTAATTAGAAAATAAAAAGGAAAAAAGGAGGTTGAAAGGAACGGATGGATTCTACATGTACAGCTTACAATATGCAAACCATAGAAAATATACCATAAGCATCACTTTAAGAACCATAAAGAGTTCAGTAGGCCTATAATTTCTACAAGATACAAGATTCTGTGGTCTTACCATGGCATCAACTTTTATGATGAAAAGTTACCTAATGCATAAGTTTAAAAGCATATGCCTTCAGCAATCATGATAGATGCGAGCAAGTTTGAGGACCGAAAGAAAGCTCCACAAAAGCTTTACATTGTTGAAAAAATCAAGGTGCGTTTTTTAGTGAAGGAAAGCTGAAAAACCTTATAAGTCTCAAACTCTAAATAGGATATTATGAACGAGGCAGCAGTAGATGTGCAAGTCTAGTTTGTCAATTCCCTAATTTCTTTGTACCATCAATACCTTTCTCGAGCATGATCTTAAGAAATACACATAATCATTATACCGACATCTCCTATCTTATTCAATATGCAAAACAAACCCCAATGTATCATGCATAAATGGAGTGTTGCAACAGAAATATGTGAAATAAACTATACATAAATGGCCCAAGATCCTCATGTGCGCATAAGAAAATAGTGCATAAAGTCATCCTTAATTTATAAAGAGTGGGCATCAAGTGTATCATATGACAAGCTGCAGGTTCTTATGCAAAACCATAAGCATTAGAAATAAAAAAGGGTATAGTTTGCAGTAGACAAAACATGCTTACAACCTCCAAATAAGTATTCACAATAGGGAAGAGACAAGTCAGTTATCCATATCTTACTACCATATAGACAGGCCATGTGATGGAGAAAAATAATCAAACAAAACACACAAAACACTAAATGTAAAAAAAAGTTAAGAAGTTGATGGCAAGAAATGGAGGGGAGGGACTCAGCACAAGACCTTGAGCTTCCAAGATGATCAGAATGAGCACCCTTGAGCTTGCCTCTTCTGTTGACTTCTGCCGCTCCTTCCCTTTCGGCTTTGCCTCCACTCTCAGGCTTCTGCTCGTCATCCTTAGTGATAAGTTAACCAATTTCAAAATAAAGTCAAAACCAGTAAATGAAATGTAAAACCAAGGGGAAAAACTAGGTCTTCTGAGAGTAATTTAAAACAAGAAAAAGAGAAAACTATTACAGTCAAACATGGTTCAACCAGCAAAACAAAATTCAACCACGAACAACAACTATAATAAAAAAGAGTGGATAATTCATCTTTGCTCGAGTTTTCAATACTATTTATAGTATCTTTCATTGTAACAAGGGGTTCAAAAGACAAGGTGGTATCAATAATGCAAAAACTCTGGTTCCTTATTCAAGAACATACCTAATGCCATACACTCCCAAAATACATGATAACTGATCACATGTGCAGAAGAATAATCTAATTCACTATTTTTAACCAATTAACTACTTGTGTTCTCACATTCATGCGTACTGACAATCCCTTGCCCCCCGCATATCCTCCTTGAGTAAGATGCTGCCAATAACATCTCCTTCACTCCATCGGTTAATGCTCTCATCAACGCATAAGGTTCTCCACTAACTGTGGCACCAATGCCTTGTTGGCTCCTTTAAGCTTTCTCCCACATGTACTTTAGCATAACTCAATCATTACTCTGAAAGTTGCTCTATAGTACAACTCAATTCATAGCAATTTTATTAGCAGTATATAAATCAAGCAGCTCATGACTAGATCAGGAAAAGTCAGCCCAAACTAGTAAACTAGCAATCCAATCCATTACTGGCCTCAGAACAGACTGAAAAGAACAAAGAAATCCACTGTGATTCAGTAAAGGCTAACCAGAAAAGATGAATAAATAACAGAACACTGGTGCTGATACTTTTAGCATTCCCAATGCAATTTGCCGATATTGCTAGTCGGTTCAGTTCGATTTTACCAAATGAATACCCCTAACTGAAAAGGACAACATAGTTGATAATACCAATTCGAGCTTGTAGCTACTAATCAACAAAAGAAAAAGACGTCCTCCTCACTTGGAGTCGCAGCCATTGATGCTAGCCTTTTCATTTTCTCCCAAGGAAGGTTTCGGTGTAGGATTTCTCCCGAATAGTAGTTCTACGAGGACTATATTTCGACTACCAAACAAGCCAAAAATGGAGTTCGAGATAGAACTAAGAACACACAGGTGTGATTTTCAGGAGTCTAAGTTCCAGAAAAAAATTAACCGAAGACAAGACTGTATGTCCCCTTTAAGAATTTCCCCCAGTCCGCTTGCATCTGCTTCTCTTGCATTGACTGCCCGACAGTGTGAAAACGGGCGCGTCTTCCCTTCATCAATCACTAAGAATAATCCATACCAATCAAAGCCCTATTGAAGTAAAGCTTCTCCACTACTCTCACCCAATTACATCAAAGAAACTCAACCTTAGCAACGGAATCCAAGAGCTTGCAAGTTAGACTATGGAAGAAACACGAGAGAATCAGAAATCAATGAAAGACTATTCTAACCACATGTCTATCTTTAAGTCACATAAGTCGGATGCCAGGCCAGGAGCGGGAGTGGGAGAGTTGCAAAGTAATCCAAGCGTAATTTGATTTTTACATAAAAAGTTGTAGATTTATTTGTAAAGTCCATGGTAGAATGTGGAGAGGGTAATATTTAAATTGTATATGAACTAATCCTTGAATCCAAATTTCAAAATAACGAACACAAAATAAAGAAAAATATATATATTTGTAGATATTGACAGGGTAAATGGCATAAAATTCTCTTGTATTTTTAAAATTTAGCTAAAATCTCCCTTGTGTTAAAAGAATATGCAAAAAAACTCCTATATTTTTCGAAATATTGCATACTCTCCCCTTTCGTTTGGTAAGCCCTAACAGTGTTAATTTTTTTGCTGAAGTGCACGTTATACCCTTCTTATAACAACCATTGATTTTTAATTGTAAAAATTGAACGGTCCAGATCTTATGTGGGTGCCGCCTACATGGGCCGTCACCGTTACCCGCTCACCAAGGGGCTACGACGAGGTTTCCCCTGCCTAAAAGTTTTTTCCTTCCCTTCTGGAAAGGGGAGCGATCAAATCTGGGGAAACATCGCCCAAATCCAAGGCGATGTACCTCGTAGCTTAGACCTGGGCAACGGTGGTCGTCCAGGAAGAAGGGTGACCTTCATTGCCCAAGCGCCATCGCAGGCCACTACATGCCGGGGACGAAGAAGAAGGTAAAAAAAATAGACTTTTTAAATATTTGTTTTAAAATTATTTATAATAAATAAAATAACTGAAAATAATTAATATTTAATAATAAATAATTGATTTAATATAGAATATGTCAGCATTTATGCTTGCGATAATCTAAGAGCATAATTGGTATGTAAGAATGGAATTAAGTGAGAGCAGAATGAATTTAGGGATGGAATAGAGAAGCGAAAGAAATCGCGTTGAATAGCATTCTATGATGGTATACACAATAAATTAGATAGTAATAAAATTGTCATCCCTTAGTTGATTAACATAATTGATAATTAGAAAATCATTAGTAATAAAATAAAATTATTTTTATGACAAATTTGCTCTGTTGTAATTTTAAAAAAAAAATTATTTATTCATATTCTATTGAGTATATTGAATTCAATTATATAACAATAGTGTTTTAAAATTATTTACAGAAGATTATAAGCAATTTATAAAACATCTCATGTATTATTAGAAAATATACATTTAAATTATTTATGTATTTAATAAATAATTCATTGACTCATTAAACATATAGATAATATCTTTTTGCGAAAATATAAAATATGATTTGAATAACCAAATGGACTAATGTATTTAATCAGTGCATCTACGATTATTTATCAGTACCCATTGAACGAATTTTTTTTTGAATTAATAAAATAATTAAATATCAAGGTAATATCACTTTTTTTTATTACCATGCATATATATTTATTTCTTAATACTAGATATAAAAATACTCAAAATGAATAATAATTAAATTTAAATATTAAATTAATATATAAAAAAAAGTTTCACTCCCTACATGTTGGGAATAACTAATACCTTATTTAGGCCAGATAATGACTAATCCCTTATCTAAGGGGATAAGAATTCTCATAGGAATAATATCCCCAAACCTAGAGCATAACCATCAAAATGTAAGAATGGATTTGAGAATGCTCATTCTATTCCCACTTCATTCCTAAATAACAATCTAAATAAGAGGGGCAATATCAAACAGACTAATTTTAGGCACTGATATTCAATTTAACACATAAGAAAATCAAAAAAAAATACAAAATATAGAAAAGAAAAAGATACAAAACTATTGGGAGGAATATTAAGAATCTTCAAAATTAATTAAACAAAGTTTATAGTAAGGGAAAAATGTTATTCACCCTGTTATACACGAAATCTGCAAAACAAACTGTGAAAAAAAAATTCAACAAATTACTTTTTCATATTTTTTTAAATGAAGCAAAATACCTTTATGACCAGGAATGTAACACATGCTCCTTTTGCATTCGGGCATATTTTTTAAATAATAAAATATTATTTTTTTTAAAAAATAATATAGTTATTTAATATTATATATTTATATAATAACATTCTTTTTTCTATGTTTGTCGTCTTCCTCCCTTCGCCGGACTACCGCCGCCAACCCCCTCTCCCTCGCTCCCATCCCTTCAAAGTCGTTGTGTTCTCCTCTCCTAATCCGCCTCCACGCCCCTCCCCTCCCTAGATCCGCGCCCCTACCAGTCCCCCGCCTAGACTCACTGTCCATTCTCGTCACCCCGCCACACTAGTCGTCCTAGACCTGCTACCCGTCGCCCTCATCCCTGTCAGTCTCTCTCTCTCTCTCTCTCTCTATATATATATATATATATATATATGTATATTCAAACTTAATTATATATATAATTGTTATATATTTATTTAT